>OY982560.1:14643562-14727167 GCA_963859945.1 Euplagia quadripunctaria | reverse complement strand
AAAAATCTAACCTGGACAGGGCTTAGATAAACCGATAGGCACCTCACTCCACCACTTTTTGAACTCACTAATCAATATTAGTGAGCTCAAAAAGGGGAGGAAGGGTCCAATAAAATCTCATCAGATCTCATTAAAGAGGATATAAAATCTCACGTCAACTTTGAACAATATCAGTACACAAGTAATTATTTCAAAAAACAATTATTTTTAGGTTTATATGAAAATAAATTGAATTCTTTAAGAACTATGGCGTAAATCTCAGTGAGGAGAGAGGTCAATTTGAAAGGAAAACAGCTCACGTAATTAATGGATGCTCCCTTAAGATTTTATACCAAAGTGAGAGGTCAATTTGAAAGGAAAACGGCTCACGTAATTAATGGCTGTTCTCTTAAGATTTTTTACCGAAGTCAGAATGTTTCAAGGGCATAAACAATGCCGGTACATACAAAAAAATCTTGTTTACAATCGAGTAAAAAGTTGAAATCACAAAAAAATCAATATCATTATATTTTTATCTTACTATAATATTATAAACGTGAAAGTTTGTGAGGATGTATGGATGTTTGTTTGCTCTTTCACGCAAAAACTACTGAACCTATTGCGATGAAACTTGGTACGGTAGATAGCTGTTCACCTGGATTAACACAGGCTACTTTTTATCCCGATATTCCCACGGCATCCGGACTTACGCGGATGAAACCGCGGGGCGCAGCTTGTATAATATAATTAGATATACATATAAAAACGTAGTGATCGGTTGTTCAAAATCGCAAATCTAAGAGATTTCTAGGTTCTTAAACCCATATTTTTGATTTTGTTAAACACAACTTTGTATTCATATACGCGCATGTTTTTTTAATATTATTTATTCCTTTATTATTACTTTTTTAAATGTAAAAATCAATTTACCTTCGTTTGTTCATCCGATCTTTATGAAATTTTGCATAAGCATTGCCAGGAATACTTACAAAGACTTAGGCTACCTATCATCCATCCATTTTTATTTTCAGATCGGAGTATTTATGTTCTTATTACTGCTACTAGTATACGCTGTACGAAGTTGGTTAAGGTCAATAGCGTGGCAGAATGAATATAACCTATTCGTGAGTGCATTAGCTGTGTGCCCGTTGAATGCTAAAGTACATTACAATGTTGCTAAAGCTGCCGATGCTAACCATGAAACAAGTTTTGCTTTGGCCGAATACAAAGAAGCAATTCGGTAAGTATTTTTATGCTGAGTTTTGCTATGTAGCGGACAAAAACAAGCCACTGTGTTCAGAGGCGGTTTAAATGTCGACAGCGCCCTAGGCTCTCTTTGGCGCTGTCTATTTGAACGATACACCGCTGAACCAATTTTTTTATAAATTTAGGTCCAGAAATAGACCGAACCTTGGATTTTATTTATTTGTTATAGTATTTTATTAATTGCAACTTCTTATAAATAATAATTAGGTAGGATATAAGCAAGAGGAATATAACATGGAAATTCGTGATCTCTGTGTCATTCCCGGGAAACGGATGTGAATATGTATGTGCCAGATACTGCTTTTTATCATAAATTATGTACAACCTTAAAATTAAATATTTTAAAATTATTTATTTAAAATTTGGTACCAAATAATTATTTGTCCAATAACACCTTTGTTAAAAACTTCTCCCTTTAAATATTTGTCTGGTGGTCTTATTGTAACCTATACGTTGACGATACACATAGCACACGCACTATACCGATCGAAGAGCAGAACATAAAACCTCTACGTATAAAAATTGAAGCCCAAAAAATCCGCCGGAAAAGACACAATATTGGCTGAAGAAATAATACACCTTGATGACATAGGCATGCAGATTCTGCTGGACTTACACAATTAGGTTTGGCGAACAGGCAAGTGGCCAACTGACTGGAAAGAGTCCTTAACAATTCCATTAACAAGAAAGTTTCTTGTTAATGGAATGGTTGGTGGGAATAAAAGCTATTCGAGCCACCGTAACTCCCCGAAGAACCCCAGTAACTCCTTTACTGCAATACTATATGCAATGGCAAATATTAAGTGAACAGGCTAGTTTTGTCAAAGACAGGCGCGAGAGAGCAAATAGTGAACGTGAGTCAAATGATAAAGAAGAGTCGGGAGTTCAAAATGCCGATGCTCATGTGATGACTAATCCATGTGTATTCGCACGGTGGAACTGCTTATGCCGTATTTTGCGGGAAATTAGTATTCCATCAATTCTCACGGCATTCATCGCGAACCCATACGAATATAGTGAATCGATGATCAGGATGAATGATGTGATCTCGGGGCTATTCAAGTCAACAAAGTGCTACTACTTAAAGAAGACGAGTTGAAACTAGTGGATACCACCAAATTCCTAGGCATTACTCTTGATTCTAAGCTTCAATGGGGCCCTCATATTGATAAATTATCGAATTAAGCAGTTCAAACAGATGCAGTTACAATAAGATTTTTTGAAAAAAAAAACTTTTTTTATAAAACTATGGTAGAATGCGTTAAGTTAAAGATTTTAAATCGAATGAATTTGCTAATTTTGTATTTTTTCACTTCGTTACTAAGAAAATGTATAAAAACTAAGTTCGAGATTTATTTAATTTAGTTTTTATGGATTTTCTCAATAACTAAATGCATGGTTCCAAAATAAAAAATATGTACAATTTAAAATCTTTAACTTTACACGTTCCACTTGCTTTTATAAGACACGGAGGTAAAAATACCTGAAAATTCAAACGGTCATAACTTGTTAACGGATAGTTTCTTTTCAAAAATTCTTATTGTAACTGCATGCTACAGTCATGCCCTTTCAGTGATTTAAGTAAGTGTTCCTTTTTCAAATACTCCCTGTATACAGATGTTTCTAAATTAACTCCACCATATAAAACAAGCTATAAAAATAGAACAAGAACACAACCCCGAAACAAAAAGAAATGTACAAAAGTGGTACAGAAAATGACTTCGCCTTCTTAGTTTCCTCTTTTTTGTTGCAGATTATTCCCGGAGTACTACCAGGCTATGAACAACTTGGCAAATATTCTTAAAAATCAAAAACAGTTTACTGAAGCTGAATACTTCCTTCAAGCTGCCGTTAGACACAAGTATGAAACGTTTCCTTTATATTTCGCTGTACACTATACTTGCTCCTTGCACAAGTATTTTAAACTGCGGTATTTTTAATCTTAACAACCTAAATAAAATAAACAATTTATTAATTAGCAAATATGTGACCAACAACCCATTCCATCACTAGTTATTATTTTTATGTCTTTATTCTGCATGACCTGTAAAATGTGTGCTCTTGGTCACCAAAAAGATTTAGCCTGTTAGCGTGCGTCGTGCCGAGTTTTTGAAAATATACTGCGTGTAAATGAGCCCTTGTTTTTTGTTTCGGCAGAAGAGATTTTCCGGCTGCTTGGATGAATTTGGGAATAGTTCTCGCCCATACTAGACGATTTGACCAGTCCGAGTTAGCTTATAGAACAGCCTTAAGCTATCGAAGAAAATATCCAGATTGCTATTATAATTTAGGTAACCTGGTAAGAAAATATCACACATTTAAACATTTCTTAATTTATTTAAAGATAAATTACGGTCTACTCAAGTGTATATTTCGGGGATGCCCGACAAGCTCCAGACCCTAACACCGACTCGGCAGGTCGCTTTATTGAAGTGAAAACTTCTTTAGCGGCGTTGTGCACTTTTTGAGATGGGTAAAAAATGTGAAACTCGCGTCAGAACACGTGACCTGATCGAAAATTCGTAAGACGAAGCCGAGTTTCTTATATTTAAAAAAATATAACATTCGCAATTCAAACATTTATGAGCGGCCAGGAGAGCAGAACTGCCAGTGTACCCTATGTGTACATTTAAATATATTATTACCTACTTTTTATTTTTAACCTAATTATATATTATACAGATGTGTGTGTGTATGTGTATGCAAATACATTGTGAAGTTATGTTTTCACTTCTGACGTGCAGTCCTACGACTGACTGTTTTTTTTTTTTAGATTAAGATGTTCTAAAGGTTTTTTTTATGTTAAAATAAAAACTATTGTACTATCTAAAAATAATTTATTTATCACATATCTGCTTAAAAATTATATCATAATCATATATTTGTTTTTTATTTCAGTACCTTGAGTTAAATAAAACCGAAGAAGCTATAAACAGTTGGTTTCAAGCTATCAATCAGAATCCAAAACATGTGTTAGCATGGACCAATTTAATGGCTTTAATGGACAATACAGGTATAATTTTGTTAAATAGTGGTAATTACCGATTAGGTACCATATGCATTAATATTCATTTACAGTACACAGCGGATATCCTATAAACCTGGATCCAATGTAGGCCTTCACCAGATATTCTTTTGCATTTTTAAATAAAGACAGAACCCGCTATAACAGTTACCAAACAAGATATACAAAAACCCAACCAAGATGCAAGATGCCACTTAGTTGATTTAGGGTTTGCCTCCATCCTCCGCCATGGTAGGGACCATTAGGAATGTGCTTTTTTAGTTCGCAAAGGATCTTAACCTCTCAACCCGACCCGACCCGATCTGCATCGCACGTATTTGATCCGATTTTCAATAGATCGATCCAAAAAACCCCATGAAAATGAAACATTTTTGAAAGACGATGTGGTTCTAGTATGTTTCGACTCTCAGATAGTGTTAAATAAACTAACGAAAAGAGCCGTTCTGACGGTACAGATGTTGCTACTACTGATAGAAAACGTAGAGTTATATTACTTAAGGATGTCTAAACTACTTGCAGACCAGTACTTAATGGGTTCACTTCTGACTCTAAAAGGCACAGTTTTAAAACGGGGTTTAGTATTTATTTTCTTCTTATGCTGGTGAAGGTGCAGTTGACAATGGTGATACCAATTGGCTATGAAACTTTCATAGGTCTTTACTGTTGTCAATATCTTACTCTAGCGGCTGCTCAGTTTTTGTTGAGCTAAACAAACACCAAAGACCTTAAGTAATATCTAACTTTGACCGCCCAATAATAGCATAACCTACATAACTTTGTTCGCAAATCACAATGTTTGAACAGTGATCCGATATTTGGTGGAGTTGAAAATATCCGCAGTTCTGATCGAATGGATTCGATCTAATCCGAAAATCGGAATCGTATGCCCACGATCCGATCTCTTTGAAGATCGGATCGGAGCATCCTTACCTCCCATTAAGATTAGGAGTCATATTTTTTACCATATTTTGAGATAACAATAGACACTCGACTTAAACAAGGTTCTGTAACCCCCTGAGTTACAACTCTCATAGTGTACCCCACTGTTCGCGAGGTATTCCGTTTAATTTCTCAAGTATATTTTACAGGCCAAATCGAAAGGGCATTGAAAATCATACCAAAAGTTCTAACAGAACTGCCAGATGCACCATCAATCAACTTCGCCATTGCCAACATGTATGGCAAATTGAACCGTTACGGTGAGGCAGAAACACACTTTAAAAAAGCTATTAAGCTACTGGATATAGAAGTACAAGCTATACATTATGCTAACCTTGGTAAGTATAAAAGACGCAACGGGCCGAGCTCCGTTTATGAATTTTCGTATGAAACAATATCTATTTTACTCTTAAATGTAACAATAATATCTTGCGAATAACATGGAGTAGATGATAACTGCCACCTAATGACACCTAATGTTAGCGTTTCAATCTAAGGGTTTGATTTAACAGACCCCACGAACGAGCCCGCGTGCTTTTTATATTGGCTTTGTATGCAAATTTAATCTTATTATCGCTCAAATTATACTTCTGTGGCGGACCGGCGTAGTGGTAGATCAAGTTTAACGTTTTGAGAGATTTAGATCCATCATGCTTTCTGGTACAAAGTTACCACACGCAGAACCTCACAATTGTTTAGGTTGATCTTCTACTTTTTATTTAAAAACAATAATGTTCAAAATTTATTTTTTTAGTTTATTAATTAACTAATTTATAATTATATCTTTGGTTGCAGGAGTACTTTACCACCGTTGGAAAAAGTATAGTTTAGCTAAAGGAATGTATATCAATGCGTTAAAAATTGATCCAACTTTTCAAACAGCACGGAAAAATCTTGAAAGCTTAAAAAGAAGCAATAAATAGTATTACTAAACGTGTTTTGTTTTCAACTGTTATACCTCTTTAATGTTATTACAATCACGTTTACCTTTGAGGAAAATAGATCTGAACCCACTGTCCTATAGGAGGACACATCGCCGGGGAAATTGGAGCTCTACTTTAACAGGTTCTCGTAACGCAGTACACCGTTTTATAGCGTCTGCTTATATCAGGACGAACGAAAGGCTAGATCGGGTGTCCTCCCCCGTTCCCTTTCCGCTTATTATACATACAGAATTTCGTTGCAAAACGAGGAAGCAGAATTAACGATTTCGATGTGGCGTGTGCCTTCACACTCGCCTCTCCAGACAATGCCTTCATTACGGGTCTTCGGTCAATAATCTCTCAAGTTTGGTAATTAATGTAGATTACCTACCTATATCTACAAAACCTTTTAACATTTACAAGAAATGTCACGTGTAATTCGATGTAATAATCGGTTTATAAAGTTAATAAATATATATAAATTTAAAACGACGAATTTCGGAAGTGTAAGACAACATTTCCATTAATTATAAAAGGGTTTGATAAACACACATAATGTACCCTTCAGAAGCTACTTTTTTGTGCGTACGGTCTGATAGTACTCGGGCAGGGGTCCCGTCTGGCCCGAGGGCGGTGTTCCTCATACGAATTCGTAGAACAGCCGCCCCTACCTCCACCTCCGTGAATTATGGTACACCCTCATCCGACCTCCCTGACGTCTCGGGCCAAGAGGGCCATCGACGGGGGTGCGTGCTCCACCCCTTGCGGGAAAAGGCCCTTAACTATTTCTGCAGGAAGCTGGGTCTCCGTAAGAGGGGGCCCGACGCGGAGAGATTTTGTTGTGCCGCACGGTATGGGTAACCCCAGGAGTCAAACCTTTCTGCATCTCTTTTCTCTTCTCTTCTTTGGCGCGGTTAATGGCCAACTTTAGAGTTTTCCACGCCTCTTCCCCCTCTTCACGGTGACGGCACTGGGTGCTGGCAAACAGGGTGCGGATACGTCTGCCAGCTCATGGGACCATCAGTAGACCTGGAGTTTTTGGAGGCCGACGACCTTGAACGTGAGGCGTGGCCGCATCGCTGATCTGCGTAATCTCCTCGGTGGACATGGATCGGAGGCTGTGGGGACAGCCAAGAGTAAATGATGGCTACCTCCGATAGATCCCTGTCTAGCCTCGACGCAGCCCACCACGGAAAGCGGGAAGAACGCTGCGCCTTGTGAGCCTTTTTGCGGGTCAGGCAGGGCTCAAATCGGATATAAGGATCTAGCTTATTTAGTCATTTATACTAACCTAATCAAGTACGTTTCTAGCCGACTAGGTGGTTTAACAGAAAAAAAAACAATCTAAACCAACCTGAGTCCGAGTCTGCATATTGCCAGTGACTTTTGGAATTGACACATGACCGCTTACAATAGATCACGTAAATCTATTCAAAGTCGCCCCACAATCTATGGAATGGACTATGCTTAACGTTTCTTTATTATATATGATTGATGATGAAAGTTTCTGTTGCTATACTTGTTGTTTACTACACTGACTCGCTCTACAACTTTGATTACCACCCATCACTTGTGGTGACGGACTGTATTCCTACATGATACCTATTTAAAAATGGTTTTACTTAACTTGGTACACAAACATTTGGAGTAGGTACTTTTGAGTGTGAAATAGTTAGAACAGTGTTATTAGAAGTACGAATAACATAGCAGTTACTGTTATTTAGAGATTGATGATAACACGACTCACTGGGACTAGCGGAATACAATTCCCAGTTACTGAAACTCCTGATTATTGACACTGGCACGCTCCATAGTAGGGCATGGCATAGACAGCTAACTTATCAACAATGTCGACCTCCAGTCATAGAGGAAGAGGAGGGATGTTATACTGGTCCTGCATCCAATGAAAGTTCTACAGCGATTAGTAAGCGTAGTACAACTTCCTAACATTAACCACGGGGGCCGTGCGAGCATGCCAGTCGTGTTTCTCCCTTTGTCATAACTCCGGTCCTACACAGAGAAACTAAATATTAAAAACGGCGAGTTCAAATTGTAAAACGAGTTCGACTTGAAGTGCGTATTTAAGCCATATAGTTATTTATTATTACGCCAGGTGCCTGAAAAGTATGCGTATTACTAAACGCACCTTATGTCACTGTCAAACTATCAAAACATAATTTTCATCTTACCTGCTTTTCCTTGACGCATAGTATTATAATACTCGAACCGGTACGTTTCGTGAATAATAACTGATATTACTACAATATAAAATAACGTTGTGGTCATGGATTTTACCACCGAGCTAGCTGCTTTTCAAGGGGCAATAATATCAGCGGACAACGTTCATCAGTTGCTTAGATTAACTTCAAAAGGCGGTAAATAAATATTTTCTACAAACTTCAGTAATTTAAACATTTTTTTATGAGAATTATTCATACTAGTTGAACTATGCATACTACTACTCTCTACCTGGTACTATTTTCTATAGTTATACTAACTATAACCATATTTTTTGATGCACACATGCGTTTATATTCTAACAAATATAATCGCATGAGTACAACAAAAAATTATTTCTTAGTTGTCTACAGCAGTTGCCGGTTTTACCGACACACAATATGTACCTTTTTCTTTAATGTATTTCCATACAAATTTGTATTGTATGTAATAGTCTTTAAGATTTTTTTTCCTATTTAAATGGACTGAGGAGGGTACTATTTTGCTTTCAATTACTCTTCCCGTGAACCACGTACTAGAACTAAAGTTTCTGAAAAGGTTTCTCTTTGCAGCTGTTTCTAACTGTAACCTTGATTATTATAAGTATCCAGTATTTGATTAATCTCCCGTTGCAATATTGGATCCTTTAATTTTTTTCTGGTTTGCACAGGTTAGACCTAAAAGATAATTTCATCAATGAAACTCAATGCAGGCAACTATGGACTAGTAAGAACATTTAGAAATGCCAAATTTGCTCCTCATTTGTTTTAATTAAGATGTAATATGTGGAGAGGCTAATATTTAAAAAATGACAGTAAGATATTGATTTGTGCGAAAAGCTCCAAAAATATGTTTATAAATTTTTAAAAACAAAACTAAAGTTTTATAAAATACTGTTTTATTTTAATCTCCAATTTTAATATACTTTATTTCTCATACAAAAAGTTGGCAACCCTTGTTGCAGCTATTTTTTCGTCAGTTTATAATCGCGCGAGTATGATTTATAATAAACCAACAATGTGCAGAATCATACGGTGATATAATAATGTATCATAGATATCATTATGTACATTTTTACTATTAAAACTAAAGTCTACAATTACAGGAGCATTAAAAACAATAGGTACCTGCTTGCTTACTGCCATTATCTGTAGCTTATGAGAGTGTCACCGCGCATCCCTCCAACCCTTTAAAATGCAACCCGTTTTATGATAGGCCCTATAACACATAACTACCTACTCAAATAAATACCTCAATCCGTGCCGCTCTCAATATGTATATCTCTCACAAAAATTATAATAATAAAAACTAAATAATATTACTAGATTATTTTCTTATAGCCTTCTTGCCTTATTATAGATGATCCTAATTTAATTTCGTGTTTTAAGAAAATCCTATAGGTAGTTACCATGTCAAACATATTGTGTGAGAGGAGCAGCTGACAGTTCGCCTTGCCTACAACAAATGAATATGCGGGCAGACCACACAAAGTTAGTCACCTTTCCTAGATGTTATAGGTTTATTATTTACGGTTTCATAGACTACATTTATTACAACATCCACCCTGGCCAATCACTCAAAACCTGATTTTATACAATTTGTATAACACATTGTATAGAATATAAATATAAGCAATATTTTTGTTAAGAAGATAACTATTATTTATTATTAGCACAGCCACGCGGCAATGGCGAGTAGAGAATAAACACCTAAAGTATTTTTTGAATTACATTGATAAAATAAGTAATAACTAAAATCATTTTGCCAACTTATTTTTAAAGGATTTAACAGATCACTAACAATTAATTTAACATAATAAATACATTTAGCAATAACAAAACTCAGGAGATGTTTGTCATTGCACTGCACAATAAGTTCGATTTGGCATTTTGTTTTCATTTACGGAGAATACCGTTCAGTGCGTGTGTGCTCTCAGCTACGCGTTGTCGTCCCTACTGACACTTGTACCGTCCACGGTATGCTAAATTGGTAGGTATATAAAACGCGACTACAATTTACAACCCAACGCCTACCTCCGAACTCGAGGAACAACAGTTGAAAAAAAAAAATCCGAAAAAATAGTTCGCGATCCTGCGCCTGAATTTTATCACCATGTTGTTATTCTAGCATGTCATGAGAAGTTTTGGGTAGTTATTCAAATCGCTAGCCGAATGCGTGAAGTTTTTACAACCGACAACGCCGACTTCCGAACTAGCGGTAAAATAGTCATTAAAAAAAATAAAAAAAAATACTTGGCGATCCTGCGCCGGAATTTTATCTTCATGTTCTTATTTTGGCAAGTCTTGAGAAGGTTTGGAAGTAGTTAAAATCGCTAGCTGAATGCGTGAAGTTTTTACAACCCACAACGCCGACTTCCGAGTTCGCGGTCCAATAGCCGAAAAAAAAAATTGTTCGCGATCCTGCGCTCGAATTTCATTGCCATGTTCTTATTTTGAAATGCTTTAAAAAGTTTTGGACAGTGATCTAAATCCCTTACTGATGCATGTCATGTTTTCATATATTTTTTTCCGAGATCATATTTTGCTGAACATTGTTACTGCTGTTTTCTTTTTCGCTTTTATATGGAATATTTTTAGTTTGATATTAATTGCTGCAAATCACTTATTATTAACTACTCTACTATGTTCGTATCTGTCCGCTATTGATTCGATATTACAGAATTTCCCCCACCTCTCTATTTTCGTTTGTCAGCTAGATTCGTCAGCCAGTTTCAGTGTCCTCTTGCATCCATTACAGACCAGATGAGGCACCAAATGAATGCTGTGTAGAGTGCATTATTTGTTTTCTATTAAGTGAAGACTTACGCGCAAGTATTTCTCTATAGGGTGTTGACATTGTCGTATCCACGTAACTAATATTTTTGCCCAAGTTTTTTTATGCGTCTTGGAACCCGCCACCCAGGAGTTGTCAACACGTACGTACTACAAGGGGTAGATATAAAAACCCGTTCCGTCCACCCACACCCAAGGGCTGCGTGAGGCGCTAGCGGTGGATTGGGTCCGAGTGGAGATCCCCCTCCTGGGCCCGCGCCGCCGCCTCCTTCTGCGAAATAACATCCTCTCAGTAGGATCCGACCGCGGTATATGATCTTTCAACATCACAGGATGTGATTGGATGCTTAAATTAACATAATTCAGCAAGTGAGTAGGACACATCTGGTTCTAGTCTACCATCTAATGCTCCAACAGCATGTTGTTAAACTTTTTTAGCATATTTAATCCTTTTTTTCCAGTATATAGCTTAATTTTTGTTTAGCCACTTCAGCAATGATGCCTTCTTCAAAAACTTTCGTTTTGATTGCATTAATATTTCTTTAAGTTATCATTTGGTGAAGTGGAAAAATTTTCGAGTGCCTTTATCTGATGTGATAAAACCAATAATTGCTTTTTATGTAAACCATCTTCACCAAAGACACATCTTCGAGAAGTTCTTTTGAGATTAATATACTGGCTTCTTCATTTTCTAATTCGCAAACAATTGATTTGATTACATGAAAATTCTATGTGTAGTATTCAACTGCTGTTAGACATGTTCCCCAACGTGTTAACACTGGCTCTGGTGGCAAAGAAATGTCGGGATATATATCTTTAAATTTTGATATCCTACTTCTGTCTGCTTTCTGTAGTTCGTCGCTGGCAACCAATATAGAGCAATCTTGAATATCTTCACGAATCGAAGCCACACAATCTTCATAAATACTATTCACATTATCTTTTCTAATTGTGGATTCATCAGGAATATGTTTCCATAACAGTATGTCTGCGCATATCGCTGCATAACATAATTCTTCCGAGAAAATGAACTGCTTATTGCATCAAAAAATAATTGTTGCTTAAATTTGTTCTATCTTTAATATTTGCCTTATCAGTAGACGTATGTTGCGAAATTAAAAAAAGGCTGTTCGGTCGATATAGATTTTTCATAAGCATTACAAAACAATGCTTTCCCATCTGTACTTAGTGATTGATCTGGAAAATCGAAATTTTTCAAATTTGAACCGCAATAGTTGCTTACCCTTCGGCATTTTTATAATGTTAAACTTTCACGCCTTATTGCCTTTCTACTTACCGCTAGTAAATAGAATGGCAATAAGGTGTGAAAGTTTCACATGGCAAGAACGTACGTAGCTTACATCTCTAATAGATATAAAAGTATAAATAGAAGAGTAGCGTTTATGGAGTAGGTATTTTATTAACAACATCATTTTCAGCCATTGCACTTATCCTTTATATGTGCGATGGCTGAAAATTAGTATTTAATCAATAAACCTGACTATAAGTTGAAATCAAAAAGTATGTTAAATCTTAACGCAACTATCTCTTTCTAATCGGTTTATAATACCGTATCCTCATCCTCAAACATCCTTCTCTTTTACGGGCGGAGTTCAGAGGAACTCCGAACTCAGTCGTCTTCACGTGGCATAAGTGTTACTCGATGCTTTCACTATTATTAAAAATTATACACGCAGTTTAAACTATTTTAGAGTCAGTTACTGAAATAAAAGAAATGGATATAGAAGTTCAAGATATGTACTTTTCCTAAAACTAGAGATCGCGTGGTGGTAGAATTTCGACGATGGTTTTTTCATTGGATAGTATAACTTGAGCTTTAATTGTATAGACTTACTTACCATGACAGGTCAACGCATATACTGGACGAACTGAACTTTTTAAAGTTGTAAGACATATTGTGTAAACATTTTAACTTTCTGCACTTCTATATGTATACTGTAAATATGCCAAAATTCACGTTTACTACGTTAGCGAAATTATCTTAAAAAGGGGTACAAAGAATTCTCTTCACATTTTAATATAATGAAAATATTTCCGTTTATTTTTCCTCATATAAACTTATAAATTATTCTTAATTTAAAAAAGACGAATGAGAAAATAAAAGAAATTTGATTTTTGTATAAAAGATTTTAAACAAAGGTGTTATTATGTTCCGGGAATTTCCGGGGTGTCATCTTTTTATTTGAATGTACTTCAGGTTCTTCTAAGAGGAATTGAACTGAAAAAAGTTCCACTTTTTTCTGCCATTTGCTTAGCCAGCCATTTAAAAATGACTCCATGTAATTTTACATTTTATATGATTTGCAATAAATATTACATTTTATTTATAGATTACACCATTCCAGAATATGAGTAATAAACAGTTTTATCATATAATGCAACAATGTCGTGAAAAGAAATGAATACGAAACTTATTATTGAAAAAAGTTGATTGAATGAAACAAGTGAAAATTATTATATTTATATAATGAATATAATAATTGGAAAAGTACCTATGTTCGTTTAATTATGAATATTCACTACCTACAAAATATTTTTGGCCCGGTTTTAGTGAAAATACTCGTCATCTTATTTGTAACTCCAAACGTCATGGTTGTACACCAGTCGTATCGAGTGCACCGGCGTCACAGTGTATGATGTCATCCGGACGGTAGTCTGACCAATGGCCTCGTCGCATCGACCCACACGCCATGACTGTCCCATACTCTAAGACTGCCTCGGTGTCATCTCGTCTATAGTGTGCGTGCAAGTGCTAGTCACCTCCTGAGGTATGTGAGCGGCAGGACGGGGGAGGTGGCCAAACGTCAAGCTAACTCAGTCTGCCGTCGACTGCTGCGACGGTTACACGATTCAGTTGTTCGCTCCAGTTTCTTTCAAACACATATGAGATAAATAGTAGTTATCTGATTGGTTTTCTTCGAATTTAGATTTTCCGCACTCGATTCGACTGTAACGCCTTATTGCTCTTAGTGCCACTCCGACTTTTGACGTGAAAAGTCTTTAAAAACACACCGTAACAGGTATCTGGCCAAAAAGTAGACCGTAACAAACAGTTCTACTATATACTTCTTCCCTTAATAATTAATAATAATAACTTCACACATCTCACACACGGCCGTCTGATCCCAAACTAGGCAGAGCCTGTATCAATCAATCAATCAATCAAATCATTTATTTGTAAACCATAGGTAGATACAATCAATGTGGTCTTATAAATAGGTCTTATTGCGCTATGTTTTGTCATCAAGACATACAAATATTGTTAATTAATTTATTACATGTTACAATGGAAATAATTATAATTTTACTTTAAAATATTGTGCATTATGTTTAATTGAAAATGTAATTATTATTATTGTCAATTATTACATTGAATTATATATTAGGAACATATCATTTTTTAAATAAATAAATTATATTGGAGTTAACAAAACAATAATAATATGAAAATAAGCAAAAGTCAAAAATTAAATAATTAATAATAACTAAAATTTACAATAATTTGTCATTTAAAAAGTCATTTATATTATAATAGCATTTATTAATGAGCAGTTCATGTAGTGCTTTCTTTAATTGGATCAAGTCTAAGTTTTTTAGACGGTCAGGTAATTTATTGAAGATTTTTGGGGCCATACCATAAAAACTTTTTTGCATAAGTGCTGTCCTACATTTTATTTGACATAATTTATTAGTGTATTGAGCACGCACTGGACCTCTTCGAATGTTCGATAGTTTTTCAAATAACTGGATATTACTTTTAACAAACACAATAGTCTCGAATATATATAAAGAAGGAAATGTCAATATTTTTAACGATTTAAAATATGGTACACAACTGTCTGTTGACTTTAATCCACAAATAGCTCTAATACACTTTTTTTGCATTTTAAAAACAAGCTCTCGCTCCGTTGAATGGCCCCAAAAGATAACACCAAATCTTAAAATTGAAGCTATCATTCCATGATACGCAGTTAACAACACTTCATTATTATTAACTTTCTTCAACAGCTGTGATAGTGCATAAGCAGATTTACTAAGCCGTTTACACACTTGTTCAACATGAGCTTTCCAATTGAGTTGACGATCGACTGTTATACCCAAGAACTTGGCCTCATTTACTCTTTCAATTTCGCAATTTTTATAAATCAAATCAATATCAGTTATTTCACACCTTTGATTGAAATGCATGATTTTTGTTTTGCTTAAATTTATTTTCAAATTATTCTTGTCAAGCCAATTTATTATGTTATGTAATGTATTATCAATGTCAATTTTATATGTGTTTAAGTTCGAGCATTTGATGACACATGTGCTATCATCAGCGAAGAGGACCATTTGTTGTTCTGTACATTTTGGTAAATCATTAATATAGATTAGGAAAAGTAACGGTCCTAGTACGCTTCCCTGAGGAACGCCATATTGGACGCGTCGCGGCTTTGACACGTATTTTTTTTCCATTTTAGTTTTAAGGCAAATTCTATTAATTTCAGTACATTGTGTCCGGTTACTCAAAAATGATTTCAAAAGTTTGTGTGCAGTTCCTCGTATACCATAACCATATAATTTATCCAGCAAAATTTTGTGATCCACGTAGTCAAATGCCTTCGTCATGTCCGTGTATATCGCGCAAATGGGAGTTTTTTTGTCTACACATTTGATAACACCAGATAATAAATCATAAATAGCCATATTTATAGTTGTGTTTTTTCGAAACCCTTTTTGTTCTATGGTAACCAGACTGCTGATAAACATACTTAAATATTTCTAAATACATACATTTTATACATAAATTACACCCAGACACAGAACAAATGATCATGTGCATCACACAATTATTTGTCCTGGGTGGGAATCGAACCCACGACTTCTGGTCCAGCAATCAGGGTCACTAACCACTAGATCAACAGGCCAGTCAAAACTATTAGTCTTAAAAACATAAAATCTAGTGCCATGCCAAACCGATTCAGCTGATTCAAATGGAAGACAGCGTTTTTTTTGCTTCTAGACAACATTGATTCGGTTTATTTCATTTAAAATCTATTAAAACACATACAGGAAAAGTAACACTAGTTTCTTGCCAAGAAAAACCCGTAACTATAAGCTTCTGATATAAATTAGGGAACATAACAGTTTTTAAAATTACAGCGATTTTAAGAGTTTTGTACCAGTACTGTATTTTTTTTGCAGGCAATGAAGAGAAAGTCAGCTTTGTAATACAAAGTATAAAGAGGTTCCTAATGGCGGAAAAGTATGTAGACGAAAATGGACTAGTACATGCAAAGATACCTAATATGCGGAAATTTGCTATGTATATAATTTTAAATGCAGATTTACCCGTGTTACATGATATGATAGATCTCGACGAAATAGAAGCAGTATTGTGGTCAGTCACACCTCTACCGAAATATCTAGTGTGTGAAATGATCTGGCAGCTGCATATGGAAACATTTGTTTATGATATAATTCCAAAATGCTGGCCACAATTAGGAATCGAGGTTGCAGAAACATTTCTGGAAAACTTTAAGTATTTTGGTCCAACTGAATGTCTTGATAAATTGGGTAGTCTCTCTGCAGCATGCTATGCACTTTTATGCAGATTGAACTGCTTTAAATTGGAAGATACTCTAAGTAGCACTTTGACTGCTGCTTTTGAGATTTTTCAAAAGTTTTTAAAATATTATATAGATCTACCAAATAAACATAGATTAGATGCACTTAGTCAAGATGAATTATATAAATATAAAGGGCAACGCTTCAAAAATATTTTGAACTTGGTCTATAACTGTGCCACTATGTACACTCAAGATACGAATCCTAATTGTGATGACCCCCTATATAGGCTAACATACAGCCCAGACTACCTTCAGAATACTACATGCAAAGTTTGTGAAAGTCCATGTGATTTAGTACTAGAATTCGTTAACAACAGTAATACATTCTTATTGGATATTTTTAAAGAAGTTGTCATGGATATTAGTGTGGATATATTTTGTGCTTGGAGTGAATTTGAAGAACAGGGCAAAAGTATGCAGCAGTCTATTGGAGAGTTGTGTGATAAAGTGCAAATAATGTTAAAAGGTATCAGCAGTATCTCTGAACATCCAGTTGTATCCATGATTCAACAGATGGCACGGAAACCAACTGATATAAAAGACATTATTAACGCCACAGATACCGCAAGTATATTAGAAAAGATAAACACAAATGATGAGGAATCCCAACTATGGATACATGCTTTAGTGCATAAGGAGCATTTATTGCGACATATGGAACTAATTCAAGTCGTAAAAGATAATCTGAGTATCTTTGATGACAAAGAATGTTTTGAACTATTCAATGCGTTCAAAACTGTTGCAGTTGATTCGTATTCCCTTGCAAATAGAGAGCTTTTGCTATGTACAATAATTAAATTATTCAATGGGTGTAATGTGTTAGACAAACATAAAATACTGAAAGAACATTTTAGGGAGAAGATATTTGTCAATAAAATGATGGATGCAGACTTTGATGTACAATTGAATGTTATGTTTAACAAATTCGTTTCGGATATTGACGTGGACTTCACGGATGTATTTACCTTATTTTATCAAAACCCCCGGAAAGTGTATTCCAAAATATTTGGATTGGCAACACAAAACACTAAGTTAATAGAACCAATGTCGAAACTCATGCAATTGTTAAAAGACTATACAGAATATTGTTATAACACTGAAACAGAGCCATGTATGATCACCATTATGAAATACATACTTAATAAATGTTTACAGGATGGTTACAGTTGTAACATTCTAAATTTTATTTGTGAATTAAAAAATAATAATATTGTATCTAGTTCACAGTTATTGATGTTAGTTATTATGCCTGGCATACATGAGGCGTTACTCGTCAAAGACATTGCTAAAATGGATATTCAGGTTGAACTATTAATTAAAGCTTATGCTATCGATGAGTTGTTGTCGTACAGGGCACCTATGCTTGTAATGATGGCTCAAATAATGGAGACTGTGCGCCTACGGACTCTTGGAACATTTCGAGTACTAGCATTAAAAATCCTACAGATGGTAATTAAATTTCAAAAATCAATCATTGAAACTTACAGAAGAGTAATACCAGGTGAGTAGAATAGAAATTGCTACATCACGATTGTTTTATTTGTATATAGTTTGGGATACTGATTTTAAGCTCTAGTATAGTCTAGTAGTTTTATCCAATATAATTTGAGGTAGAATGGTACGGAAGTCATAACCTTTATCATAGCCAACTTGACAGCCGTCTACTCTGACCGTGTTTTTTGTTTTTGTTTTAACACTAAATTGAATCTGTCCTCATTAATGCTTCTGGTAGTACGAGGTTCTAACTAGCCTTAATTAAATATTGTATTTAATTTTAGATACGGATGGCAGCTGGTTGAGACAAAAAGTGCAAGAGCTGAAATTGCACCCACTAAACTTTTATTATTTTAAATCTCTATGGAATATGGATGACAAGAGTTTTTTTGAATCTGTAACAGAATACCGTGTTCATAAAGACGCCCGCTTAAACATCCTGTCTCTACATCTAACACAGGTTAGATTAAAATATCTTTAATTTTAATATGAGTACTCATTATTTATATTTACTTCTATATGCATTTTTGTTTATATAAAGTGGCGAAAATGAAGGTATATTTTCTGTTTGTAAGATTTTTCAATGTTATGTTCATATTTTTAACTCTCGACGTAAAAATAATGGGTATTATAAGTTTAACAAGTGTATCCGTGTGTTTGTGTGTCTGTATGTGGCACCAAAGCTCGCAAACGAATGGACTGATTTTGATTTTGTTTCCTTTTGTTTAAAAGGTGACTTGATCGAGAGTGTTCTTAGCTATAATTCAAGCAAAATCTGTTCAGCCGTTCGTCGGAAGTATTTTTAATTTATGTTAGCATGTTATACATTATACCTATGTACCTATCTATTTATAATCTCAAATTAAGTCTAATACTTATTTATTCACTTAAATAACATGTAACAAAAAAACTTATCTAACGGAACATCGGTCCTGCCCCTTCCATATATGCAGCTGAAAACGTGGGTTGAAGACATGTCACGAAGTTACATGCATTCTCTATGCTAAAAGAAAAATGTAAAATTATCTTTGATTAAACTTTAGTTTCATCTTTCAGGTGCTTCCTTGGGCCACGGCGGCAGAGTGGAGCTTAATCTGGGATAATTTCATAGATGGTGAGATCGGATCTTTGGACGCATTGCGAATGTACCATTCCGCTGTCGATGTGCTGACCCATAAAATTGAAGCCAACCGTACATTAAATACGATGGCTTGTCTATACTATTGTTACGCCAATCTAATACGTATTATAAGGGTAAGTTATTTTAATATTTACACTTTACACTTACAGTTAATATTCAAGAGTCCTCAAGGGGCTCGTTGCTAAGTGGTAATCCAGGAGGTCATATATTTAGTCAGGAATATAGTTTCCGTATACATTATTTACTTATAATGTGTTTCCTACTTAATCATCGAAATGTCTGTTCCATGTTTGTATAAATGTTAGCTCACACACGTTTAATATTATAGTATAAATACTAACACAATTTACTAACAAGAAGAGTATTAAAGAGATACTGAACACGCCACCACAGTAGTTTCACTACAGTGAGCACATTGAATGATTAAGTAACACTAGCCAGGTCAATCTTAGGATGGGCGACTATTCTTAACACATCGAGACCCCTCCGTGCCTCGAAGAGCATGTTAGGCCGTCGGTCCCGGTTGCATTACGAACATCTGTGGCATTTGTTACGGGTAGTTGGAGCCCTAAAAAGTCCGACAACCTGGTCTAACTACAGAATTTCGATGTAGCCTAGTACTTAGATTGTGGAGGTCTGATGGCAGTCGCTTCACGTAAAATATCGAGGTTCGTCCGTATCGTAATTAGACTGGAAGCCGACCCCAACTTATGATGACTTACTATTGAAGAGTCCACGAATGGGTCTCCAAAGATAAGCATGTATCCTAAGGCCCACCACCATACTGCCCTCCTTATTGCAAACGCAGTACTTGCAAAATGGTGGTTTGGAGATAAACGCGGTAAACGTATTTTATGAAATCTTAGCAACGAGTCTATGTTATATAACTTTTGAAGTGTACTTAAAAAATTAGAAAAAAAATCAAGCTTTCTATTGACATATTTAATTCTTTACTTTAATGTCTCATTTGGATAAAATGCACAGTACTGCATTTTCATTTCCCATCTGGGCTTGTGAGCTTTACAGTATCACTAAGGCCAAATGCAGTATTTGTGTTTATTACTGCAAAATCACCTAGCACGTGTTCAATACTGCGTTTTTAGCTAGTGGTTCCGTCCGCGAATGACATCGACGCACTGATTTGCTAGAACGATACGTGGCACTGTACTAATACTGCATTGAGTTTTAGCAGCGCAAGAGTGGCTCTTTGTTATGCTCGCTACACTCAAACGCATTATTGTAGAATACTGCGTTTGGCTTTAGTTAGTATTCGTTTCAAAAGAAGTTGTATGCTAAACTAAGCTACAGTAAACGTATCAAGTACTGCACAACCTTCTAGCACATGCTGAATGCTGCAGATCTTGTTAACAAAAGCAATGTTTTTGTGCAAGTGCTGCGTTTCTCGTTAAATAAAAAACATGTTTATAATTTAAAAAAATCATGAGAATAATTTTTTTATGCATAGATTAAGAAAAATAACATTTCGTCGATAACATAAATTGTAATTGGTTTTTGGCTAGATAGCGATGTTCAAGAAAATTATATTATATTTAAATTCACCAGTATGTCAAGGTCTTACTTTAAAGACCCAATACTGAATTTCTGAGATATAGCTGTTGTGCTGCGTATAATAATAAAAAAATCATAGATATAATTTGATGTTATTTGTCCTGGAGTCATTTATATACTTTACTTGGAAATTTAAACAGATTTTTATATTATACAAACACAATTGGACTATGTTTTATCGAACAATAAAAAAAGAAACAAGATTTAAGGCTAACAAATTTTGATATAAAATTTACAAGTATGCAATTCTTTAAGCATCTCCCAACGTCGATATAAAGACGTGATCCATTGGTGAGTCCGTAAAATAAGCTAGTCTGAGACTTACTGGTAAATCTTTGGAGACATGTTAGTCTTTAGAGACCCACTGGTGCGTTCTTGAAGACCACGAAATATAAAGTAAAAAAAAAAAATTAAATATCGAATCAGGAGGGCTAACTAGTTAGAACGTACTACTAATAGATATACAGAACGATATTGCCGTATATGTATAACATTTAATTTAGATACATCCATCGAGATATTATGTACCTACTAGAGAAGCCACTCAGAACAAAATACATGTTCCGTTTTTATTTGATTTAAAACTAAAAAGCGCTGCAGCGCTAAAACAATAATTTGTAGTGAAATCCTACAGTATTAACAAGCAGCGCTCGATCGTTTTTGAGTTGTAGTTTTTTCGCGAGCATAAGGTCCTAAACGCCGTGATTTCCATGGCGTTTACGCGTGTTGCCCAACGAACTGCTACAAAGATTTGTTTTCACTGCGGTGCAGGGACCGCAGTTCGCGTTACAAACTTTTTTTTCGCGGTGTCTACTCTATACTCAGTGGACATCTAATTAAATGTATATTTTTTTGTTACAGTACAAATACTTGAAAGAACCACTTACAAATTTCCAAGTGACGACGTGCTGCGTCCTGTTAGCACATAATTTAAAAACATTGAATGATTTAGATGTTGGTGATATTGCAACTCTTTTAATGCCACTGTTTGCATACTTAGCAGAGAGGAAGAACGACTACACAGTGAATGTACCCAAATACTTTGCAAATACTAAGTACCGTTATACTGTCAAGAGGTTTATTCCTGATGATAATATGGAATTGGTGTAAACAAACGAACCGGTGTATCGATTTCTACAATGTACGAGGGGAGGTTGAGAAGTTCACGGAATGTCAGGCAACAAGGAAGAAATGAAACATTAAACTATTTTTCATTTTCAATATATTCTCCCTTAACTCTAATATATTTTTCGTATCTGTCATACAATTTACTAGTTGACCCGACTTCGTCCGCATTTGTTTTGTAACATTTTTCATTGACGCTCCGTTTTTATTGGTTGTAGCGTGTGATGTTATATAGCTTATCCTCAATAAATGGACTAAAAATTCTATTGGTATTAAAAGAATTTTTAAATTCGAATCATCAGTTCCTGAGATTAGCGCGTTCAACCAAACAAACAGATTCTTCAGCTTTATAATATTAGTACAGATTAATACCGTCGAAAAAAAAAAGATTTTTCTTGGGCTTTAAAATACTTTGGAAATAAGTAATAGTCTCTGGGGGCCAGGTTTGAACTGCAGGATGGGTGGATGGGCGCAGTTGTTCAAAACCGCATCGGTGAATGGCAGCCGTCGCAACATGGCTTGTGTGCACTTAGGTCTCTTTCTTTTTTAATAGTTTTAATCGGTCTAGTAATACAGCGTAGGACTCTCCCGTTAGGAATTGTCCATTAATCACGTGAGGCTCGAATGCGGGGTTCGGAAAAATCACGAAATATCACAAGGGGGGGAGGGGGGGATAGTGAGGAATCACGTGTATTTATTTTGTCGTAGAAAGCGCTATTATATCCGTATTTAAAGATAATATTCTGAAAATTTTGAACAGATTTTAAACTAAAAATACACGTAATTTTAGCTGTGGGTTGGGGCTAGTCTAAAACCTCACCACGTATCACCAGGGAGGACGGGGGGATTAAAAAGATGCTAGAAAAAGATTATAATCTTTCCGGCCGATTGAGACACTTTAAATTTTTTAGAAAGGAGTGTGCCTTTTTTGTGCATCTGCATCGAGTCTTGCTTTGACTCAGGTTCATAAAGGTGAACCAAAGTTTCCTTAACAGTTACAATTCCGGCCATAATTCCCTCATTTTGCTCTCCACAGCGGTTCAAAAATGTGCAGGACGCGCTCTCGTTTTTGAAACCGCGGGAGTATTTTCGGTACCCATCTTGAACAAACTTTACTCATGCCAAAATGTTGATGTAGTATATTTAAAATGATAGTTTCTGATATAGCAACCATTGCTGCAATCTGTTTCTTCTTCAACGGGCCATCTTCCAATACTTTTACAAAGATTTCTGGCCTCAATCGGCTGCCCAGGTCGGGGTTCATCTTCAATTGACTCCCTCCCATGCTTGAAAAGGCTGTACCATTTATAAATCATAGTTTTACCGGGAGCGGAATCTCCGTAAACAGCTATAATCTCTTCAGTGGTTTAGTGAGAACTTTATGACGGCGCTATATTAAATTTTGTTTTATAGTGGCTACTTTCTTGCCGATTGACTCGTCGTTGTTCGAATTCGGTATATAGTAACAAGGAATCACTCATTAGCGCCTACCTGGGCGAGCAACCTCACCTCGCCAACCCCGCCATTCCGTAAAATTTTTAACCTGCCCTCGTACATACAATCATTTAGAAGATCAAATATAATGTTGCAAATATTATTACTTGAATGCTAAATTTTAGTTGACATGAATATAAAATGTGTGCTGTCGGGGGATCCTCGTCATGAACGAAGTTCTTTCTTGCACACACTCCCACACTTATATAATACTAAGAGACAGAGATAGAGAGAAAGTAGCATGGAGGGGATATAAGGCTTTCTTGACGTTTTCTACCAGTACAACTTGGTTTTAAAAATATTCATATTGTGAAATGTCTTATTTAGGGCTATGTATGTCAGAAAGAACACGGCAATAAAGCACATCACTATACATATAATAATATGTCGTTTTAAATGTTATGAATTTCATATTTGAAATATAATTCAATGACTTATTTTTAGCAGTTAATTCAAAACTTCAACTATTTATAAGAAAAAAGTCTTGAAAGCCATATGGAACTAACGATTCTTCTACTTTACACATTGAATAATAAAATTAATTTTGTTCGTACAAACTTTAAATGTTGTAAACATGTAAGTATACTGTCTATAAATAAAACAATACAAGAATATCCGGATAATTGTATATACAATAATGCAGTACCCAACTATTAATTATAAGTAAAGTTACAATTACGACATATAAGGAATTAATAATCTATTCACCGCGATATGTAGTTGGCATCGTTATTAACCAACCTCATTTTAAATTTCGATTTGACTTAGCTTCTATGTCATTACCATGACATTACCGGAAAGAAAATAACACAAAATATCAATGAACTTTTAAAATCATAAAAAAACCATCGCCCTAAAATCGTTTCGCGTTAATTCCATTTTTACTTGCATCAACTTCAACTTTTGATTTACGCTCCCTGTGGAGCTTCCACAATTTCGCCAATGTCATGTAGGTAAAACTTGTGATAAAAAGCAATTGACGCACGGCTTTCCCGCTAATTTTTTTTTAATCGACGTATGAATTTCTGATGTCGAAAAAAAATAACATTCGAAATTTAAACACTTATGTATGTAAAAAAAATTAAACTTCAGCCAGTTTTGTGTGATTTAAAATAATAAACTACTCATGTTACCAAATTGCAACATATTATACTACTTTTTTTTCTATTGTTTATTTTACTCTACGAATCATAAAAATTGTCAATTGGATCAAAAAGCCATTAATTCAAAGACTTTTTTTTTATGGTATAAGGCGCAAACGAGCAGACGGGTCACCTGATGGTAAATGACTACCGCCGCTCATGGGCACCTGTAACTCGAGAGTCACAAGTGCGTTGCCGCCCTTTAAGGCGGGAGTAAGAGAAGAAGAGGGGGGGGAATAAGGGCGAGGGAAGGGTTAGGGCCTCCGATAACCTTACTCATGCGGCGAAATGCAATGCAAGCATTGCTTCACTCTCGGTTTTATTATTATTTATTGACATCCTTTGGAAGAATTAAAATTTATTTTCTTGAATTATAAGAACACTCGATCAAGTTACCTGTCAAACCAAAAAAAAACGCTCTTAAATCGGTCCATTCGTTTGGGAGCTACGATGCCACAGACAGACAGTGAAGGGCTAAAATAAGTGAGTCTTCTATGTATTTACTCGTCAGTGCCCTGCTATGCGTTTTATAGTTTGTGTGATGAAGGGCGTCGATTTCTACATACTTCTCAAAATAGTATCTAAATAGAATAAAAAATGTTGGTATACAATCGCCATCACTCATTGTAAACTGTAATAACTCATAGGGGTTCCGAACTCTGAATATAGAGGGCTTATTTATTTAAAGAAACAACACTTATAATATACCACACATTTATTATTGTTTTACATTTTTATAATAGTAGGTAGGTACAACTAAATCAAAATTTTAATAAAATCAGTGTGATTTTACGGTAAATGCAGCGGCTATTGAAATTTTGCCGCCCCTAAAATCTGCCGCCCTAGGCTTCAGCCTATTGGTAAATCCGCCACTGGGTAAATGGTATTAAACTTTCAGGGAACACGTCACATATTAGTCATAATAATATAATTTACGTTATTTACCACCACCTCAAAAAATAATTATGGCTATAAAAGGAAATGAGCAAGCAGAACCGCGATTGTCTGAAGTGGACGACGAATCTCCTGTTGATATAAAGATTATATAGATAGTCCAAATGATTAATAGAGAATACAACGTACTATAAAGAATTCTTAATTCTGGACAGCAGAAGTTTGTCAAATGTAAAAAAATAGATTTTAATAAGCACCTATTCATTAATTAATCAATCTTGAACTAAGATGCCCATAGTAAGTTACGAATATCTCCTGTAGTAAGTTTTTTTTCATGTGTGAGTTACCATAATCATTTTAAAAACATATAATTGGCGTTTAGTGCGGATTGATTTAGTTTCAATTCAATGTAACACACTCTTATATACAGTCACGCAAGTTTCTGTGTCACAGGAGAAAACACAATAATTAAAAAACATATTTTTACAATTTTATTATAATGCAACCGACAGGAGCCGGGTAGAGGGCATAAATGTCAACCAATCTGGTAAACAGTTAGAAAGTGCATGAAATAAGATGTATAATCCACAACTAGTATGATGTATATTTACATATAGCTAACATACGCTGAAAGTAACTATAAATTCCAATGAATGTCGACCTATACCTACGAGTAGATAGCCATTTTTAGCGAATGAATTTTAGATTCACCAAAGATAACCCTGATAGTATCCGTGAAAAAACAATGCTTCAACAATTATAAGCTTTTTACATTCTTACCAGTCGGTGAGCGTTTTTCTCAGCAAATGCAAGACAAATCTTACTCCAGGTAATTCTTAAACATTACTTACCTACTTAATTCTTAAACATTAATTACTTAATTCTGAAACACTACTTACACTTAGATATTAAACCTGTTTAAATTGTCATTAATTAATAGACCAACTTTTAAATCAGTTTACTAAAATGTATGATGAGCCTTGTCGAAGCTCTCAATTACTTATTTTAGTTAGCTAAGTACTATTTTCATTGTTTTCAAAATACGGGTGTCAGCATCACCGTAGGCGTAAACTACAAAAACTTATAGTTTACTAAGGATACAGGTAACATGTTGGCATTGAAAATAGAAACAGGTTACATACAGCTATGTATTTAAGTGTAGTACTTCGGTACTTATAGGCATCTATCGGTTTAGCGATATTTTTTGATGCTCTTACTGCAGTGATAACCAAGCTGTTGACATCTCTGGCAAAGTTCCTGCGGGTGTGTATGATAGGAGTCTTTTCTTCGTGTTATATCAGACGGACGCACTTCCCTCTGAAACGTTAAAATTACTAGTTAATATTATATGGCTTTACTTTGCAATGGGAGGGTATTCGCTTATACCGTATTGATCTGACTAAAAACGCTCTTCGTCTACTAATCTCAATAATTAACTTTAAAAAAAAAGGATATAAAACCGACTTCAATGCGGGAAAAACAAAATAAAAAATAAACTCATCATTAGATCTTTACGAAATTCAAATGGGACCATTTCCGAATAAACCACTTTCTAAAAAAAAAAAATTTGCAAATGCGTTTATATACCTACTAGCAGCGCCCCGCGGTTTCACCCGCGTAATTCCCAATCTCGTGGCAATATTGGGATAAAAAGTAGCCTATATGTTAATCCTGGTTTCATACCAAGTTTGATTGCAATCGGCTCAGTAGTTTTGGCGTGAAGGAGTAACAAACATCCATACATCCATCCATCCATCCATCCATCCATCCATCCATCCATCCATCCATCCATCCATCCATCCATCCATCCATCCATCCATCCATCCATCTATCCATCCAAACTTTCACATTTATAATATTAGTGGGATGACGGGGTCATACATAAAAAAATAGACATCCAAATTGAGAACCTACTTTCGAGTTCGAGAAGTTGGTTAAAAAAATCCTAAGTGCTATTCACAGCTACAAAAGAAAGTGTTAAAATGGGAGGGGATCCTTAAGTTACAAAAGGAGATAAAATTCAGTTAGTGTAGGTAATGCTAGGTTATTTTGTTTTATGATTTACCATGTCAGATTGCAATATTTCAAATAATTTCAATAATTTAGTGATGTTATTTGTGGTTTCGTGATCGCCCACACTGATGCTGCCTCTATAAGTAGATACATTAAGCACCGAGGCTTGTTAGGGGCCCTCCAGTCAGCGAATGTATTTCACAACATCATTTTAGAATTTCCCGATGATTGCTTACGTAGCCAGTTTTCGATATTGTTAGTTTAAAAATATCTGAGTCTCAGACGGGATCAGTCGCTGGTTTTGCGAAAATAGCGACGGAACTTAAAATTTAGAGAATGGCAATGTTTTGTGATTTCCGCTAGAGTATTTTGTTCTAAATATATAATGAACCTGTCGCTTTTCAACGAACGTTAGCACGAAATCGGCGTTGCATATCTGTTCACCATAAAATATCAAAGATTTATGAACGATTGGCATACTTAGTTCAATTTGACTTGGTGAAGCGGCGTGTAAATAGCCGACAACACGCGGGAACTTACTTATGTTTTTCTTTAGAATATATTTATATTCCCATTAAACCCACTCTGTAGAAACTGAGTAAACAAATGGTTTCAAACGTAGCACCGAAAACTATTGGTCCCACTAACCTGGAGATCAGCTCGGGTACGCCTTCCAGCACACCTGTCCTCAGTCAGCCGTGTAGCAATTACACCAACCAGATATCGAACAATGTCCGAAGTCCCTGCAGGGCGATGTTTAAAGGGTTCTTGCGGCTTCACTTATATTACACAATTGTTCATCAAAGCACCAAAAAATTACGTGTTGAACATTTGCCGAACGAGAGCCGAGAGCATTTTTTTCAAAATCAGAAAGAATGCGATGTCCATTTTGTTTTAGCCGCGTTGGCGACAGCCAATCAGGGGCCGCGCTGGTGTCGCCAGAGCTGACGAAACCGTCACCAATCGTAAAGGCGCGAGATCCAAACAGCCTCAAATGCTAACTAATTGAAACCATTTGGAAGTATCTATTTATGCTTCTAATTATCAAAGAAAACCCCATTTTATTGAATGAATATGCAAAAGTTAATTAATAATTAATTTGGGTCACATAATGTGCTCAACCATGCTGCCCGCCTTGGAAGTTCGCAGAACTTTCAAAAGAAAACATGTATTTTATTTTATAATATTTAAGTTTATGCTATCTAAATATAATTTCGTTTTTATTTGTTTAAAAAAGAACAACTCTCTCATTAGGAATATTATCGAAATATACATATTACAGAGTTTAAGGTTTAAGGATGCATATTTATCTATTTAAGTTTTGTTTATTTATTTTAATCTTTAATTAATTATTGTGTCGGAATAGGATATACCTTTACAACCGGCCGTTTGTAAATCCCACAATTGGTTTTCACCGTCACGACACGTACAACTTTATCAGACCCTGGATGCGTTTCAATGATTACACCTAACGGCCATTCTAACGGTGGACAATTATCCTGTCCTACAAGTACGACTGTTCCAATTTCAATAGGACGATCTGGGGCAGTCCACTTCTGCCTAACTTGCAGCGTGTGCAGGTATTCCAGTCGCCATTTCTTCCAGAAAGACTGCACCAGGCTATCAAGCAGCTCTTTACGTTTAACAGGGTTGATACGCGCATCAGACAAATCCACGGCAGGCAAGTACTGCAACGGGGTCGACATTAAAAAATGTGCGGGAGTTAGAACTTCCGGTGAAGGGTCAGACGATACCACGGTGAGTGGTCGAGAGTTCATGATGCACTCTATTTGCACTAATACGGTTTGCAACTCCTCATACGTGAGAAGTTGACTACCTATCACGCGATAAAGGTGAGTTTTTAAGCTTTTTAAATTCCCTTCCCACATCCCACCAAAATGGGGGGACCTAGGTGGCAGCATCTTCCACTGGATACGCCGAGTGCTAAGCTCTCGTTTTAAAACCGGTTGAAATTCAGAATCTATAAGGAATTGAAATATATCATCTAATTGAGCCTTAGCACCCACGAAATTAGTGCCATTATCAGAGTATAAACAAGCTACTGGTCCGCGGCGGGATATAAATCTCTTGAACGCGGCCAAAAAAGCATCAGAAGTCAATTCTGAGACCAACTCAACATGAACTGCCTTTGTAACTAGGCATATAAACAAACAAATGTACGCCTTTTGTGAGCGCTGACCTCTCCGACGAGTTAATGTTATATTAATTGGACCGGCATAATCAACTCCGGTATGAACGAACGCCTTCGCTTCAGCCACCCGATACGCTGGTAAATCAGCCATTTTGGGGGTTGGATGCGATGGTTTCACTCTAAAGCAGGTGTTGCATTTCCTAACCTGAGACCTGACAACTGATCTGGCATCCAATATCCAAAATCGCTGTCTCAAAATAGACATGAGAAGTCCCGGTCCAGTGTGGCAATTCACAATATGAAAATGCTTAATAATTAAATTTACAACATGGTTATGTTTAGGGAGAAGTACAGGATGCTTAGCATCAAAGGGAAGATCTGACTTCGAAAGTCTTCCACCAATTCTCAGTATGCCCTCTTCATCGAGGAAAACCGACAAACTCTGTAATTTCTTTGAAGGTAATTTACCTGATTTGATGAGATTTATTTCCTGTGCGAAATGCACAGATTGTACTGTACGAACCATAACACGTTCTGCAATTAATAAACCCTCAATGGATTTCAACTTCTCGTCATCCTTACGACGAATAAAACGAAGAATAAAAACAATAACGCGCAAGAGTTTCTCCCATGAAGAGATACGAAGAGCTAAGTCGCATAACAAAGGTGACTCAATATGTGAGGTCACAGTCAAAATTTGAGCTTTATGTTCTGGGAGTTCTCTGCCATTAGTAGGAGTGAACGGCCTGATTGGCCAGCATTCCTGAGCAAGACGCAACCACGCAGGACCGTACCACCACAAGTCATGTGAAACGAGCTGTGAGGGTAACATACCACGCGAAAGGCAATCACTCGGGTTTTCAATTCCGGCGACATGATAAAAGTGTTCAGAATTTAAATTTTCCTGACACTGAGCAACACGGTTGCTGACAAAAACAGACCACCGGTGCGGGGAGGAATGAATCCATGAAAGAGCGATGGTTGAATCCGAAAATGCATATATACCAGCAATAGGCAGACGCTCATTATAAGTTTCACGAACAGTTCGTATCAATTTGGACATCAAGACCGCGGCACAGAGTTCCAAACGAGCAAGTGTGGTCACCTTAGTGGGGGACACCTTTGATTTAGCACACAACAGCCTCAATGTGATGTTCCCAGCCGAATCAGTAGTATGTAGGTATATGACACAACCATAACCACTCATGCTAGCGTCACAGAAGGCAACGATCAACACGGTGCTGTCGCGCGAGGGACCAACATGGCGAGGAATCCTTAAAGAAGAAATCAACGGCAACTCCTGTGTGAACGCTATGAACCTTTGAACAACACTTTCTGGAGGAGTGTCATCCCATCCAATATTACACAGCCACAGTTCCTTGATGAGTAACTTAGCATATAAAATAAGGGGGGCTACCAAGCCGAGGACATCAAATAATCGCGCCACTATCGATAGTATGTTACGTTTAGTACACTTCTCTACAAAATTATAAGTCGTGAAGAAGAATCTGTCACCAACTGGTTCCCATGAGAGACCTAACACCTTAGAGGTATTGTTAGAAGAATCTACACAGAAATCCACCGCACTACAATGCGAGCCTGGTAAGTTTTCAAGTAAAACTTTAGAATTACTTGTCCATTTCACCAAATCAAAGGCACCAGACTTAAACAAAGAGATCAATTCTCGTGAAAGACGAACAGCGCTGGCTTCATCTACAATAGAATGAACCATGTCGTCCATATACAGCCTAGACTCTGCCACTTTGGCAGCCTCCGGGAAATGAGGCCTCATGTCCTGCGCTAACTGACGCACTGTCCGCATTGCCAGGTATGGGCTAGACTTGAGTCCAAACGGGACTCGATTAAATTGAAAGGTTCGTATAAGTTCATCATTACTAAACCTATATAAAATTCTTAAATATTTACGATGTTCACTAGGAACTTCAATCTGTAAGTACATTTGTTTTATATCAGCGGTCACAGCGACCGGAAAAAGTCGAAAATCAAGTAAAAGTAGAAATAAATCTGCCTGTAAGTTTGGGCCGGTATGTAAGATGTTGTTAAGTGACAACCCTGTATGAGTTGCAGCACTAGCGTCGAGTACGATCCGCGGCATTGGTTTATCCGGCCGGGTCACGGCGTGATGCGGAATGTAATATCCCTCATCAGAAATATCGGACTCGATGACTTCGGACAAGTAACCCTTGTCAATATACTCATTAATGACGCTGTTATATTTTTCTTTTAACTCAGGTGATTGTTTGAATTTACGTTCTAAAGCCATAAAACGACGATGTGCAGCAGTGCGAGAGTTACCCAGTTCACTCGGGTTCTTAGAAAAAGGTAAGGCGACCGAATATCTACCATCATCAGTTCGAGACACAGATGACGCGAACAAGTTTTCGCATTCAGTCTCTTCTGGACTTAAAAATTGCATGTTCGGTATTTCTTCCAGTTGCCAAAACTTCTGAACCAAATCATTCAAAGCTAGTGCGGAAAACGACGAAGAAGATTTATTAGAAATGTTATTATTAGGGTAATCACCCATGAGCACAAACCCGAACGCGGTCAGTAAAGCGGGAGGTGCATCAGTGCCTGACTCCACTTTGTTACCTAAATAAATATATGGAAAAAGTTGCGCACCTAATACGACATCTACATTACCGGGAATATTCCAAGTTAAATCAGCAAGCGGCAATTCCTCTAAATAGCCTACGTCACCTTTGGTTATATAATGCGTAGGCAACTGATCCGTAATACACTCAACGACCAGTGCACGTATTGTGTATTTATTATGAGAGTATACACGGGACTCAATGTCCACATTAACGTAGCCTAATATCGGCTGAGAAGCGGACCCGATTCCTTTGACAAAAGAATTACTCAAAGGAATTATGACTAAATTAAGCGCCTTGCAACAATCGACGGTTATTAAATTATTTTGTGAGCCGTTATCTATAAGGCATCGTATTATCTTCTTATTGCCATTCTGACATTTCGCGTAAACTTGCGCGGTTGACAGTAAAATTGACGCGGTCGGTGTCACTTCGGTACTTAATGACAACGTAGCATTTGTAGGGTTAACATCAACGTTATGATAAGACGTATCACTACAGGGGTTAGTCGTAAAAGATGCGCTATTGTCCGCTAAGCAACTTTTCGCGACACGTGTATTTGTGTTTACTTCCGAATGGCCTTGCGAAGCGCATGAAGAGGACCGAACCATATGCGGTGTCATTGACCCCTCACCGGTCCCCCCCTTCGATCTAATAACTTTATGATCTTTATTATCGAAATGTAAGAAAGTGTGATGTTTTTTCTTGCACACATTGCAAACATGAGTCGATTTACAAGACGTAACAGTGTGCGACGCACTTAAGCAATTCACACATCCGTGTTTTGATTTAATAAATTCAAATCTCGCGTACGGAGTATTAAAGTTTTTAAACTGAGAACAAGCATTAATTAAATGATCAGTCTGTTTACAAAAATCGCACGATCGCGCCGGCAAAGCAGAAGGTACATTACCATTACTCGCTACAAACGACTTATAAGTATGCGGACGAGCTGAATGACAAGCGGACGGCTTACATGCAGCCGCGCTCGCGCCACTGTTCGATACCCGCGTCGAGCGCGTCGAGTTATTATTATTTGAACGCTGCAATATTTTAACTCGGTCTTGTACGAATGATACTAAATCACTGTATGACGGAATTTCTTTGTTACGAACGGATAATTCGAACGCTTGAGTTGTATGAAAATCAATTTTTCTAAATGCACAATGAAACAATATAAAATCGGACAAGTCTTCAATACCTAACTGTTTTAATGCAGCGACGGATGAGGCATACATACCTATAAATGTATCAAGACTGTCAGCTGTGTTTGTACAACCTTTAGACTCTAAAATATTATTTAGATAATGCGTGCCCATTGCACGTTTATCCTGAAACCTTTTAACCAAGCTATCCCAGATTATTTCATACGTATCGCCTGAAGGCACAATACCTGCCGTGACTTTGAGAGCGTCGCGTGTCAGTTTGCCCACCAAATACTGCACGCGCTGCGAGTCAGTCAACTGAGTGTTGTTATGAATGTTAGATTTAAAACTTTCATAAAACTTAGGCCAGTTTTCGGTGTGGCCGTCAAAGCTGGGCAGTTCTATAGGGGGCAATTTAATTCTACTAGAAACACTACATGAGTACGAATAATTATGTGATGATTTATCAGGTAACAAAGCCTGAATAACATTATTTCGGGTGCGTTTTACTGTAAGATATAGATCATCAAATGCATCCAATGGTCTAAAATCTGGTTTAAATGATGAATCTTGAGATAACTCGAGGTCATTTAACTCATCTAAAATATTTTCAAATTGACTACGCATTTGATCGATTAATTCGGACTTAATCATGAAATTTTCGTTGCTTCTCGATGCAAAATTAGAAATGTTTATGCTAAGCTTATATAACTCATTCATACGAGAAAAAATTCGTTCTTTTTTTGCCGTCAGAAGGACGAACTTAGGATGAATTGCATCTTCTGCATCCTCCATTATGCTGTCTTTAGACATTTTAAATTGATAATTCCTGATAAATATAAAGAAAAATGTTAAATATTATTTTTCGATGGATATTTTAACTGAAGTAAAAATAAGTAGGTACTTCGAGAAAACTTTAGTTTCGTTATTCTGCGAACATCCAAGTATTTTATTTAAAAATATTGCTTAAAAACTGTATTTAATTGAATGTATGATATGCTAGTACATAATCCAGGATCTGAAGGACCATAACTATGGTGAAGCGGCGTGTAAATAGCCGACAACACGCGGGAACTTACTTATGTTTTTTTTTAGAATATATTTATATTCCCATTAAACCCACTCTGTAGAAACTGAGTAAACAAATGGTTTCAAACGTAGCACCGAAAACTATTGGTCCCACTAACCTGGAGATCAGCTCGGGTACGCCTTCCAGCACACCTGTCCTCAGTCAGCCGTGTAGCAATTACACCAACCAGATATCGAACAATGTCCGAAGTCCCTGCAGGGCGATGTTTAAAGGGTTCTTGCGGCTTCACTTATATTACACAATTGTTCATCAAAGCACCAAAAAATTACGTGTTGAACATTTGCCGAACGAGAGCCGAGAGCATTTTTTTCAAAATCAGAAAGAATGCGATGTCCATTTTGTTTTAGCCGCGTTGGCGACAGCCAATCAGGGGCCGCGCTGGTGTCGCCAGAGCTGACGAAACCGTCACCAATCGTAAAGGCGCGAGATCCAAACAGCCTCAAATGCTAACTAATTGAAACCATTTGGAAGTATCTATTTATGCTTCTAATTATCAAAGAAAACCCCATTTTATTGAATGAATATGCAAAAGTTAATTAATAATTAATTTGGGTCACATAATGTGCTCAACCATGACTGAATTTTGAATTACGTCGATATTCTCGCAAACCAGCGATGTACTTAATATTCAAAAGTAAGAAACATTTAAAAAAATAAAAAGCCTTAAATAGCTCTGACCACTTCAGACTCAACTGCGTCCTTCTTAAAACATAAACATGTACCAACTTTTTTGTTACACACTTCATACTTAACTTCTAGATTTAAAAAACAAACAAAAAAAACTTTATCAATAAACAAAATATGTGTTGGGATCTGAAGGAAGCTCTTCTCAAAATAATTTGTACCTATGTAACTAATTGGTAGGTAGGTAAAAGTAAAAGTATTAAACTTAGCTACGGAGTATTAAAATCTAATATTTCCATACATTATTGAGTTAGCCAGCGTTTTTGTAGTAGACGCAAACTGTAAAAACTTAAGGGATGCAGCGTTAAATATCCAAAATACAATGTTCGACAGCAATTAGGGTATTTCTTTAACTTGCTATAATCCACTAGCCGTACCCCGCAGTTACACACCTGAGGGAAACTGCTAGTATTAGCACAGATTACTAAGTAGTTACTACGTAAGTATTAGTACCTAAATGTAGATATAACACGAGCGCTCGCGGTGGCCCTGTACCGTACCACCGTTACTTTTTTTTGAAGTGAAAACTTCTTTAGCGGCGCTGTGCACTTTTGGGATGGGTAAAAAATGTTAAACTCGCGTCAGGACACGTGACCCTGATCGAAAATTTGTAAGACGGAGCAGAGTGCCTTACATTTAAAAAAAATATACATTCGAAATTCAAACATTTATGAGCGGCCAGGAGCGCAGAACTTCCTGTGTACCCTATGTATACATTTAGATATGTTATTACCTATTTTTTATTTTTAACCTAGTTATATATATATAGATGTGTGTGTGTGTATGTATTTTATTTGAAATGAATTTTTGAAGTGAAAACTTCTTTAGGCACGTTTGTGCACTTTTGCTATGGGGAAAAAGCACTGAACTCCACTCCATAGATCCACTAGAGGGCGCTAATCTAAACATTGAGTTCTGTCAGCTCCTTATTAATTAATGTCACCAACCTGCTTATGTGACGTTTTAAGTTCGTCGTTTCGTTTAGGTTTTCACTTATGTCGGCACTCCCATGACTGCCTATTTTTTTTTAAAGAATACTAGACTACGTGGGTAACACATTACGAGTATTCTTGTGAACCCCTCCAACTAAGTTATTGGAACGAAGACGAAAATCAGACGCTCGGCGGCGGCGAGACGGAAGAAAGTGTTAGCGCAACGAAAAATGCTGACCATGAGTGTTTTTATTTTATTTACGCCATCTGTGGATTCTGCGCAATACTACTGTAATTTGATACTGCTTGTATAAGTACTACTTAAACATTTTAATTTAGTTTTTACAATATTTACTATATTTTGATACCATTTATTGAATCCTTTAAATATATTTATATCTAGCGAAAGAAACAACAACCGGGGCGGGGTCGTGATTATCGTAACATTGAACGATCAGTGTAAAATACACGTGACTGTATTGTCTATTTACCTGATTTCTTGGATGCGCATTGGTCCTACAGATCCTACAAGCTTGGCAGACGTTGTGCCATGATAAGAGGCTGTGCCAAGAGTGACCGCAACGTGGACAGGTATATTCACCGTAACATGATTTTGAAGCTCGTGAAGGTACCTGTGATAGATGAAATAAACAAAAATCACAATCATCAATAATCATAAAATTTAAGTTTCTGTTTGTAATGTCAAAATAATAGCTTTTTTAAGCTCATAGATACTCCGGGCGCCAGAGCCAAAAATAACGCGAAAAGTGGTGGTCTTTTATAACAATACGATACTTGGCTTAAAATTTGAAGAAAAATACGTAGAATAACATCCTAAAGTGTCTACTTCGACGGAGATACGCGTCATTGTTTATTATTGCAATATAACTTAAAAATCGGCTTTTTTTTCGGTTTTCATTAAATATCTAGAAAACTATTGCTTTTAAAGCAAAATGTTAAATGCAAAAGCTGTTTATCCGACGATTTAACATAAGGATTAGGCGTTAAAAAACTTAGAATTTGTTTTCCCTTTGTTTAAATAAGCGAGAAAGATGAAAAACGCAAAGAAATTAAAATGGGTTTCGTTTCGCGTTGTAGTTCAAGTGCGAATGCGCATGTCGGATGATGCTAAAGCTCTTACAAAACTATTATAGATGACAGATTTGGGGAACGTTGTATGTATCTCGATTTCATCGACCGTGTCATATAACGTTTTTAGCAAACTACGTGCCCATTTATAGAGTACTTGGAGTAAAAAGTACTAGTACTACTTTTTTTTTCATTCATGTAAAAATAAGCGCAATCACTTGTACTAAGTTGTTTACGTCTCAGTTTAAAATTAGAAAAAAATACGGTCTTTCATTTACGGTTTTTCGTTAATAAATTTTTATTTGTTCAACTAAAAAACACCTAAACTACCTACCCATTAAATTATTATATTACTGGTCATTCACTGAGGAGCAACTTGATAAACTTGAACGCCTTCAAAATTTTTGTATTAGATTTACCTATATTTAGTTTACGCAAATATGATCACGTATCAGAATTTCGCATCCTGCTCAAGTGGCTCCCAATTGGCTTTCGACAGAATACTCATATTCTTACTACACTTTATAATATTATGTTTAATCCCTGTACTCCAACTTATCTAAAGGAACGTTTTACGTTCCTCAATGACACTCACACAAGAACCTTGAGATCGTCGGAATCACTGTAAGTGGCAGTACCTAATCGTTCTACCAGGTTTTATGACAAATCTCGTCGATTCTCTATCGAGAGAGAGAGAGAGAGAGATAAATAGATATAGATCAACACAATGTCACCGCAACAATGGGTTGCTTTGCGTGTGGAATGTAAAACAAATAATATAATATGGTCCGGTGAAGTCAGCTCGAAAAATAGGGGTTACCTAGGCTTGCAATAATTCGCATAGAGCTGACTATTGGTACGAATGTTGGGAACATCATAATTGAAATGTGAACAGCGGCGATCTCTTGTGTTCAAAAAAAGTTATTCAAAGTCAAAGTTCTCAAATTTGTTTCTTTTGTGCATTTTTCAGCCAAACGGCAAATTTCATCATAACTCACCCCGACTTCGCACGGGTACAAATTATACACCAAAACCTTCCTCATGAATCACTCTGTCTATTAGTGAAAACCGCATGAAAATCCGTTCAGTAGTTTTTCAGTTTATCGCGAACAGACAGACGCAGCGGGGGACTTTGTTTTATAATAATATGTAGTGATTCAGACATAAATGCTTATGATATATTAAATAGTTAATCTATTTAATTATACTTACCACAGTATACACAGGAATTGGAACATTATTGACAGCACGATTACGACAAATAGTTTTATCTACATTTCTATGCCTTGCCGATTCAACTTCAACGTGACTTGATCCCTGCAAAATGTTGAGTAGGTAAGTACTTAGTCACATTTATTTTTGTTTTTGATGAATTAACAGTTTAGATACCAGTTAATTAAATTCATATAAATAGTGCCAAGAATGAATAAATAGTGACTTGGCTCGTGGAGGTACCTGACATACTAGATTAAATAGTCGAAAATTACAATTATTAATAAATGGATGGCAGGCCTACCCTCGACCCTTGCTACAAGGCAAAAACATAAAAGAAACATTATATATTCTTATAAACATTCTGTTTTTAATTATTTTAACAATAACAGAAAAAATATACATACTTACATTTCAACCACATTTGTAGCACAAAAACTTATAGCCACTATCTTTATTTCATAAAATTCTTTAAAAATTCTTTGAAAACGGATTTATTTTTAACTAAAAATTATAGATCAACACAATGTCACCGCAACAATAGGTTGCTTTGCGTGTGGAATGTAAAACAAATAATATATTATGGTCCGGTGAAGTTAGCTCGAAAAATAGGGGTTACCTAGGCTTGCAATAATTCGCCTAGAGCTGACTATTGGTACGAATGTTGGGAACATCATAAATGAAATGTGAACAGCGGCGATCTCTTGTGTTCAAAAAAAGTTATTCAAAGTCAAAGTTCTCAAATTTGTTTCTTTTGTGCATTTTTCAGCCAAACGGCAAATTTCATCATAACTCACCCCGACTTCGCACGGGTACAAATTATACACCAAAACCTTCCTCATGAATCACTCTGTCTATTAGTGAAAACCGCATGAAAATCCGTTCAGTAACTATCAAATTTCATCATAAAATAGGTTAGGTAAATATTGTAGATCATGCAATTATTTAAAAAAAATGTTCGTAGACTTTTCCCTAACAATTGTTGAATTATTTGAAAAATTGCGATTTAAAAAGTGGATTTCGGTTATATCGTCGTCGGTCGAAATTCATTCGGCAATAGCAACTTCGGATATAGCGTCAATTTCGAGTATAGCTACTTGCTGATAAGAACCATTTGTGATAGATTCTTAGAAATTCCATGCGCATATTGCGACTGAGTCGGCAAAGGCACAAAGACTCATTCATAAAACTATTAAGCTTTCTTATCCTTTGTTTAGATTTACAGATGGCCAGATATGCTTGCTTTATTTGTAGGTAGGACTATTTAGCACGTGTACAAAGTTTAACTTATGAATCAGTTTCAGCAATTTCCAATGTGTGTACAGTGAATAGTGTTTCGTAAACTTGTGAATATGGCTCCTAGACGTACATTTACTGTTAAAGAAAATATATAATAATATACTATAATAAATATATGAACATAGCGTTGTACATAAGATTCCAACAACCTGAGACGCATTATGCGCTATGATAACGCTAAAAAAGTGTTGTTTGTTTGGTGAAGGCAACAATCATTTATATATTGAAGAAATTATGAAAATGGAATATACCTTATATTAAAAAACTAAACTTAAACAATGCACTATAAGCTATAACACATTTTTTCAATAACACCGGTGTATAACATACATAGTTCGATAAATAAATAAATGTACATGACTTTCTGCTATTTTGTCGTTCAAACCGAAATCCACTGTTCTTACCTACCTAATTTTTTGAAATCCAGGAATAATTTCTTTATTAAGGGGTACTTTATGAACATTGAAATAAAGAACATTAACTGAACACATAATCCCTATTTTTATTACAACTCTCTCAATTATTGTACTGTACTAACTGGAGAAGTAGAACCCTGACATAGTGACATATTAAAAGTTACATGTTACTTACCGACCAACACGATCCCATATTTAGTTAACTATTACACAAATTCACTTGACTACTAAACAAAAGCTGATGCTACCATACAAAGCCACCAATTATTCTGCCAAATAACGGTCAGAGATCAGATGTTTTGTCTAAGTATAAGAACTTGTAACACGATATCTTGTTTATAATTCTGATTTCTGTAACGTTGATGTAGGTATGTAGATTATGCTCACGTTCAAGAAAGAGGAGAGATATACTTAAGTACAACACCACTTCAGTCAGTGTGACCCGCCTTTACCCAAACTAGAGTTTTTGAGACCACACGCCTGTTTATTCACAATATCCGTTTAATACTTAAGAATTCAATTAGTGGTATGCTTAAAGTTAAAGAGAAATTAAAACAAGAATAATCACAAAAAAGGTGTGTGTTAGCTCGGACACACGACTGGAGTTTACAATTTACTGGAGTCTCTCTCTCTCTATCTCATCATTTGTAGACGCTCTATAGTATATATTCTATAAATATACATATATAAATAACATAAAGGTACACATATCTACTTACATGCGTCGAGGATAAGGAGTAAACTCCAATAAAGCACAAAAAGCACAACAAAGCGTTAAAGCGTTACGCTGCCCTCCGATCACTAAATTTTACTCTTCATATTTTTTTCATACCGGGCGCCTTATATGAAAATCGATTCTTAAGGAGTAAACTCCAATAAATATATTAATTATGCTAAATTATTAGTACTAATCCTTAAGCTGGCAACACTGAACCTAGAAGACTGGTTTTTATGGGTTGGGTACCTATTATCTTCAAGTTAGGACGCGTTCCAACAGTGTAGTAACGATAGATAGTCGAAATGGAGTTGTTCACATACATTACGATTGTTGAGTAGTAGGGTAGTATCCATAGATAATATACTATATAGGGAAGTAGTATCGCCGGTGCATTCAATAACTGTATGCTTAATATGGTTATGAAATGTTCTTGCTTTTTTGTGTTGCGTTCCTGTCAATGTCAATGTTGTTCTGTGGTCGGTATTAAAATGTAAACTATTTAAAACAGAAACATCTTTGAAAACGTTTTTTTGTTGGATAAAATATAATCAATTTCATTTCTATAAGAGTCCACTTGGAGGTCCATTTTCTTGATGGATTTTTTTGTAAAAGCTATTTAGGATACTTAATTTCTTTTCTAAGGCAAAAGTTGCCAATCTAGTGCCGTTTTTACTTCATGTTGATTCGCCAAATCCGTGATTCATTCATTCATTCAAAATATCATCTTTATCCGTTGTACACGGGAGCTAACACACACTACTAACTTCAAAAAGTACGCAGCAGTCGCCCCTGTGAACAGTAAATGAGGATTAGTCACGTTTTTTGTTAAGTTTGCAGATTTATAGCTATAAAAAAACAATAAATGCTGTGTTTAAATTTTTTTAATCGGATCAAAAATGACCAAGATTTTAGTGCACCAACTTAAAAAACGCTCGCGAGAAAAACCGTGAACGCTGTGACGTCATTCATCCTGTATCGGCAAAAGTGGCGAGTCGCCTTCGCGTCGCCAGCTTGGTAAGCTTTTAGTTCAGCGCAGTTAGTGCAACGACCTGACGATTGCAGATTCTTCAGATTATTTTTAAAGTGATAATGCCGTCAGATAAGTATTGCATTGTCCCAAAATGCAAAAATACAAGTGTTAATGCACCTAATAAGCTTTTCTGACTGTGCCGAAAGATGCACAAATAATAAAAAAAATGGTGTAAAGCAATGCGGAGAGATGACAAAACTCCTCTGTCATGCCGAAGTGGTTTATAGATACTGTTGCGAAGATCAGTTTGACGTAAGTAGGTACCTACAGTATCCTAGCTAGAGTATCTACCTACCTAATATCAGTAGGTACAATATGGTCAACGGGTCTAGTGCTAATCATTCGTAAAGTTAGTTTCGATGCGCAGTAGACAATTTGGTATGAAAAAGCTGCACTGCGCATGTCAAACAGCAAAAATTCACGAATAGATCCACTAACCGTATAGAGTATAATATACCTACGTATTGTGCATCGTTTCTATCATTTCTTAATAACATTTGAATTTCCGCGGATAGCTTTGATATTCGTTCATTCATGCCTAATGCCTACCTACTCAAATAAACAATCGAACACAAGGATATTCGAGTCCAGGGAGCCCAAGGATATTCAGACCACCACCGCGATGTTACAGAGAGGATGTTTCGACCAGAGTGATACCACAGCCTCACAGAAAACCGGCAGTGAAGCAATGTTTGCATTGCTTTCTGCCGCGTGAGTGAGGTTACCGGAGGCCCTAACCCTTCCCTCTTCCCTATTCCCGTCCTTCCACTCTTCCCACTCGTCCCCCCTCTCCCCCTACTCCCACCTTAAAGGGTGGCAACGCACTTATGACTCTTGAGTTACGGGTGCCCCTGGGCGGCGGTAGTCATTTACCATTAGGTGACCCGTCTGCTCGTTTGCCCCCTATACCATAAAAAAAAATGCCCTGAGCGGGCAGGTGATTTTGTTATGTGATAAACGCGATCTGTGATAATGTGTGAAAGCGCGCCTGCCGCCCGACGCTACTGACTGTTGAGTATTGTTTTATTTGTATCATCTCCCATTGGGATGAAATGGTCAAACAATAGTTTTCGTCATAGTCAACTTCGTGTATAGCTAAAGATTTATCTTGTTCCAACTGAGGGCTCGCTACGCAAAACAAGCATTTTCTTTTTCCTGCGAAAAACGTACTGTTCGGTTTGTGCTTTGCACTTGTCAGAGATAATATTTAAATGATTTAAATAATCCAAAAAATCTCATCCTCAGAACACGCAGTTAAAGTGGGTAAGTAGGAAGTTAGATTCAGATAGTTATATTTTAGGTACTTAGTAGGAGTAGGTAGGTATAGACTTACTTACCTTTTCATTTTATCCCTACAAAACCGACCTCCAAAATAGGTAGCTACCTACTCGTATCTATTTAGATATCAATAGATATTCACTATCAATATAAATACTGTTATACTAAGAATACAACATCAAATGATAGTAAAAACTAAATAATTAACATACCACGACATAAGCGAAATGGTGAATAATCTGAATCAAACTGACCAAACTAGCGATTTTGCACGAGTGGAGGGCGCGATTCGCGACGTGTGACGTCATCATACCAAGCGCAGCTCCGAGCAAGCGTTTCGAAATAGCCGAACAGAAAACTTTAATAACTTTGTCATTTCTTGTTGGATTTGAATCATTTAAAAAACGAAATGATCAGAATGTTATAGCTCTTATATTTAGAAACCTAATATTTTGTTATGTGAATGATCCTCATTGTCGTCAGTATCTATTGCGAACAGCGACCTAGACACGATAGCCTTTCAACGGTAAAAAAAAGTGTTACGACACTATGGGAACGTGCCATTAGTTTTACAACACTGCATTGCACTGCACTTTCGTAACACTGCATGAGGTATTTTGGAAAATACTAATCACATTGAACCTTTCCTGTGTTATTACGAACCGTGGGGGTTTCATGATCTACAAATTGTCTATTCAAGCAGTTGCGAACCAAACAAAAGACATACCTGTTAAAGTTTTGGGTTTTACTTGACACTGATACCTAATGATAAACAAACTATTGAATGTTGATTATATTTTATTTTCTTGTTGTTGTTTATAACAATAAACAGACTTTAATTAATGTTAAACTAAAAATATTTTATATTAGGTTTTCACATTTATGAAATTAACGTTTTATCAAACTGGCCACTTCAATCTCAAATATATGGGCGTTTGATTAGGAATTCTAAATTTAAATGAATTTTTAGACTTGTGTGTTTTTGTTTCGAATTTAGTGATTCGTTTGTTTTCGCGTCATTTGATTATTCTTTGACATCATTTTGTTTACAATATGGAAAGCTTAAAATCTCGCGTTATTTACGAATGCGAGTTCCGCCGTGGCACTAGTGCTGCCGAAAAATCTCGAAGGATTAATTATGTGTATGGGGAAGCTACTGTAAAAGAAAATGCGGTACGTTTTTGGTTCCAACGTTTTCCTGCTGGAAATTTTAACCTACAGAACAAACCCCTTGGACGGGATCTCATTGTCCACGAAGTGACAATGAAAAATTAAAAGAAATCGTAAAAGCGGATCAAATCAAATCACATCAGAATTAGTGGCAGGCTTCGGTGTAAGTGTTAAAACAATTTTAATTCATTTTAATTAAATTGAAAAAGTGAAAAAGCTAAAAAAATGGGTTGCATGCATTGAGTCAATGAAGCACACCAAACAATACGCGTTAAGTGTTGCGTTACATTACTCAACCTTCACTATAACAAGGGGATTTTGAATCGTCTTCATCACTTGTAATGAAAAATGGATCCTGTACGATAATCGAAAACGTTTACCAAAATGGTTGAACTCTACTCGACTCTTCTGTCCACGGCACAGAAGAGTTAACCAGGAAAATTCTAACAAATACACTGGTTAATTCTGAAGTGTCCTGCAAGACCGATGCCATAAATGCTTGGCAGATAGCTTTGTCCCAATAATATTTTACCTGTTAATCCATTCTCTCAGAGGCAATGGGACGCGCCGTTATGCACTTTAAGAAGGATTTTTTTAATTGACACCACATCCAATGTTGCAGAGTGCGCTCGTTTATTGACTGTGGGAGAATGGGAATCAGGCCTATGGATTCAGGCACTTCCATCGCCCAACATAGGCACCTTGTTGGACGATAACACATTCCGCCTTGCCACTTGCCTTCGTTTAGGAGCTCCTTGTGTTTCTCCGCATCTTTGTGACTGTGAAGCTGTCGACAGTCTCGGACATCAAGGCCTTTCTTGTAGCAGAAGCGCAGGCCGTATATCTCGACATGCCAATCTTAACGACATAATCCGTCGTGCTCTTATTACCGCCGGCGTGCTAGCTCTACGTGAACCCAATGGTCTGGTACGAGACGATTGGAAGAGACCAGCTGGTATGTCGTTACTGCCATGGAAGATGGGTAGGCCTTTGGCCTTTTGTTGTACTGTGGTTGTGCTGGCGCTGCTGCTGCATCAGCAGAAAGCCTCAAACGGCGTAAATACAGTAATTTAATTGGTAACTATGTTTTTGAGCCGTTTGGGGTCGAAACACTAGGGTCATGGGGTCCGAGTCCGTTGCATTGCAATTCAACGTGGCAATGCTGCCAGCCTTCTGGGGACATTTCCAGTAGGCGACGATGCGGAGGAATTTTATGATGCATGCATGTAAATAGCCGGTATATATATTATTATTATTTATTTTTGTAATTAGTTTTAATGTAAGTTGTATATTGAATATAATACCCCATTGTAAATTCTAAAAAATCTAATAATAAATTATACGTTATATTAATTATATTGTCGCCACATCAAAAACTCTTATTTATTTTATTAAAATTAGGGACAAACTATAATAGATGATAACACAGTTCACTATTTAATAAGAATAAGCTAATAGACATTATTTTACTGGTTATACCGGTAACGCAATGGTATTGGTCGATTGATAAATATTAATGAATAGTGGGGTTATAAAAAGAGTAGGAATACGTTCAGAACAATGTCTTGAGTGCAAAGAGTGGTACGAACAACTTGGCAGTTACTGTAGTTAGTGATTTCATATTTTATATCAGTGGTTGTGAGAATGTTTCTTACAATATAACTACGGGAAATAAGTTGTCAGTACCAATATGCCAATAATGCAGAGTTTAGAAGGGAAAAGTACCTACTCCATTAAAAAAGCTGAAGAAATAAAACGCGCGCGTTTGTGTATCGAACTCGGCAGATTTTAATAGTTATGTAACTTAATTATTTTGTAAATACTTACAGTCCGTTCACGCTGTGTTTATTTTTAAGATTAACATAATCAATAAAATTATTTAACTGAATATTATGTTGAAATCCATGGTCCTCAGCCTTGTAAAGTTGATATCAGTTGACAGGTTACTGCCCCCGTAGCGCGTACCAAAGCATGGATAGCTTTGTGAATGTAATGTTTGTTCCTTACTACAGTTAAACTGCAACGAGTAATAAATATTATTCGAATTCCAACTTTTTATTCTAACCAGTACAATCCTAAGTCACCTCACTTCGTTTACTACACGACCATAAAATCATCGTGTATAGGGCACACCCGAGGACTTTATTTTTCCCCTTAACTTCGAGAAAAACCCTCATGTTGGCAACACTGATAGAGCATAATGTGGGACCTTTTACAGATTTGTGCACAACAAGAGTACTTCTTTGTGTGAGTAAATTTTATTGTAACTGTACACTTGAGGCCCGTGGCTAATTCACTAATACATTTGTAATTAGTGCCTCCTGTGGTCAGGACCTTTGGTCCCCGTGGCATTTTGCCCGTTGCTACCCTATTTTTACGCCACTGCTTGTGTCCCCCATCAGTTTATTGATCTTTGATAATGGGAGGCCCATGGAAAATTTCTGACAAATTATTCTCCAACTCGTCGTCTCCAACCAACAATAAATTGCATAATATTGTATATAGATAGTATAGGTTTGTCACATTGTCTCATCGGCTCCGGACGCCATCGCAAATTCGCAACTGGGTTTCGTAACCAATCAGTTTGATGCTAGTGTTTTGTATTTAAATAAAACGCTAGGGTTTAACAGGTACTTTTTTTAGATATACTTACCTACAATATAATAATATTCTCTCACTTTACATTTTATAATTTAAAATAATAATTTGAAAAAAGTTATAGTTAAGTATTTATAATATTATTATTAATTATTGAATATAATATTATTTTGAAACTGTCTAAAACAGAACGAATTCTTCAATAAAACTCAAATTACATCCTACTTAATATTAAACGTGAAAGCACAGATAATTAAGATAATAGTTACTTCGGTGAAAGTTTGTGAGGATGTATGGATGTTTGTTACTCTTTCACGCAAAAACTACATAACCGATTGCGATTAAACTTGGTATGTAAATAGCTGGAGACCTGACTTACGCGGGTGCAACCGCGGGGCACAGCTAGTTTATAGATAAAGTTAATAATCCTTGCATATAGAAGCATTTTACAGATACCTAAGTACAGACAAGTCGGCACTGGTGGGTACTGATTAATACAGGTAGAAACTGTACGTTTTATCGTTTGACTTCACGTACATAAAGGAAAAAGTTTTGCCTATCTGGGTTGACTCGAAGTTATAGTCATTTGACGGATAATGACAAAGTTTTAAGGGGCAGGATCCATTCCTTAGGTCCACTGGTTCATAATATTTTTAGAAGTGGCAAAGATAATAAGTAGGCAAATTTATTATTTATAAATATACCCAATATATACTTTCCTGATTTTTTAGGTCAAAGTGTTTCGTTGCATCTACATTTCGCAGACTACATTTTGGTACAACGTTGCCAAATTCCAAGATGTTTGTGAGAAGTTCTTAACAGACAAACTCAATAATATTTTACCAGAATTCCAGGTCCCAGGAAACGTATGTAAACGGAAACTTAATCATCGGTACCAAGGAGTTAGTCCTATAGTTATTCTTCAAAATACTTATTAGTAATCAAATTAAAAATCGTCGGGCTGCTCGTTTACACCATACGAATAGAAGTAACATCGGACAGTAAGTATTTAAACTTAATGTCTAATATAATGTAAGTACCTTATAATTATATTAAGCATAGCTAAGTTTAGCTACAAGCCAACCTTTATAGAAGAAATGTGTTTATATATACTCTTTGGCTGAAACCAAACGACTTCAAACTTTACTGTAGCCACAGAGTACATTTTAATGTAACAGTAGCTCTATGGCAATATATTCATTGACAGATAAATTATTGTAACAATAGCAATGTACCTTTACGCAATTTCATTTTGCAGTTGCAATGAACCGGAGCAAAAATATGACGATAGTTTTCCAACCCCTGACCAAATTTGGGGAATGATAGGAACAATAGCGGCCACTGTCGCGTGCTGGATTGTATACACCCAGGTACTTTTTCATCACTAGTTGAACTTGGATAAGACGTATCCAAATAACTGTTTTGCAGGTCACTGCTTTACGGAGTCTTCTTACTACTTAGGTAGGTACTGCTCATATTGCTCGTTGCGAGATGGGTAGGTAAAAAACGGTACCACCAAAGAGAGATATCGCAACGAACGTAAATTGGGATCGATATTAAAATATTTATGACTGGCCTGTTGGTCTAGTGATTAGTGATCCTGACTGCTGAGCCAGGACGTGGGTTCGACTCCCACCCAGGACAAATAATTGTGATTAGCATAACCATTCTGTGTCCCAGACACTGTAATCTATAATATGTACATATGTATTTAGAAATTTATAAGTATGTTTATCAGCTGTCTGGTTACTATAGTACAGGCTCTGCCTAGTTTGGGATCAGATGGCCATGTGTAAGGTGTCAAGTTATTATTATTTAAGATAAAACCTAATTTCCAGGTATATTTTACATTCATGAACGGTGAACGGCGGTGCATGAACACTGAAGTGGTTTTTGTTTCAAATACCCATTGCATTTAATTTTCTTCCAAAAAGCCTTCTTCTATATGTACACCATCAGCACCCCACCACATGCCAATTTCAAGAAGGGGGATATTGTTTTATGATTCGGTAGTTAGCGGTATGAAAAGGGGCGCAGTGAATGCCAAGCGATGTTGCCAAGTGTATAACTACATACATACATTCACACCTGTATCCCAGAAAGTGTAGGCAGGCGCTTATCAAACGTACATTTTTGGGCAACTATAATTTAGACCTACTTAAATAATAGGGGGCAAGCCTTGCCTTTAATCGGGCACTTTGGGCATTAAAAATGAGAAAATTGGGTTTATATTGAAAGGGAAAGATAGGTAGGGAACGCAATGAAAGAAGAGGGATATTGCTTGTAACGGATTAGGGAGTGTGTAAGCCATAGCTTCAGCAGGTCAGGGTGGACCTGTAACTCGAGCTGCCTGTTGCAGGGAAGTTATATACAGCGTGTAAGTTTGAGCTACGCGAAAAACTTACACGAACCTCTTTCTATTTATACTTATCACAATACAAAAGTCGGTTCATCACAAAAATGCGAGATTAAGGATTTATAGTCATTAGTTTCATTTGGCGCTATGTACGCGGTATTCTTTTTGTGCGGTACGGTGAATGACCTTAAATAAACGGCGAAACAGCTGATTGCATAAATGTTGTTTAATATATAAATAATAATGTAATCAACATTGCAGGTTTTGGCCGTATGGGGTATTTATTTTATGTTTTCAGTAAAATGTTGTTTACTCAAAAAAAATGCATTTTCCGGTCTGAATACACTCTATTTCAATATTCGGTACGGTGTCTTACACCCTGTATAGGTACATATAACTTTCAATACATTCGCCTAACCGAAACGAGTGTTTTGTCGAATGTTGCGTAAACGTCTGTAGTTTGCTCGTGAGGTACCTTACGTAGATACATATAACATTGAAAACTAAAGTAACTAAATATCTCCCATTTACCACTGGTTCCATAAAAGATGCATAGCAATCACTACTGTGAATCATCTTTCTTCCTTTCATTAAATGTACAGATATTACTTTTAATTTTATTTTAGGGTTCTCTAAAGTATGATTAACACCGAACGGGCCACGACGGAGCGCATCGGAACATGATTTTAGTACGGTGATGGAAATTGAAGTTTATATTTATTACTTAAAATTCATTTTTGCATGGAACTAGACCGGCTTCACCCACTTGCTCTCAGCTACCGCCGCGCCCGTTCGGCTCTGCAACTTCGGAGACGTCGGAGCGGCGCGACGGAATAGCGGATGTGGACCGCTGCCACGGCATGCGCGCGCGTCCGTTTAGATCAGGTCCGACGCGCTCCAGCGAGGCCCGTTCGATGTGAATCGTACTTAATAGAAGAAAACTTTATTTTTTTTTTAAACATTCATCTTAATCAATCATCTTTCTTCGTTTCATTAAGTGTACCTACAGAAATAACATTTTATATAGAAAACCTAACTAACAACCTAACCTAACAACAACTAACTAACAAACGTTTAAAAACAATATATGTACACTCAATGAACTGAAGAAAGTGATACATTTCGCAGTAAAACTATTCAAAATTAATTACTTTTAAATAATCACCTTTCGTTATAAAAAATATCTAAAGCTGACATGTGTTTGCACTTTCGAAACATTACATTCGTTTTTTTGCGATTTCTTTTATAAATAATTTCAGGATTCATAAGCACTAGCGTTTATTGTCTGAATACAAGTAACTTGGAATTCTTATATTTTTTAAGGAGATAGGGCACAGCCTCCTGTAGAGTCACCTAACTTGTCTAATAATGCCTGGCATACCCGAATACATACCGTATTAGCAGAAGCAGAGTTGCACTTGCATACATTTGTCAAATATTTAATGTTGTTTCTTATCATCCCAACAGGTAAAGGTTTATAAAAACAACTACAGAGCGCAACATCCCGTGCAGAAATCTAAAGAACAAGCGGCACGTTAATGAGATCATTAAATATCAAACTAGAAATGATAACCAATAAAAGAGTAATATATCTTTATTAGAAATAAATTTTTACTATAAAAATGTCTTTATACTTAATTAATATGGCCATTGCATAAAATATAATAGTACAAAAATAAAATATCAATTAACCTACCCATACACCTCCTCTACAACAATAATAAGAATAACAAAATTATGGACTCATTGTCAGTGTAGTAAAATTTGTTAACAGGAGATTGCATTCGTGTTACTATTTATTTTATTTCATCATCAACCAAACCGTGACCACGGCGCTCCTGTTCCCGAGTAGTGTCATAACTCAAGCACCATTAGATTCAAAATACTTCAATTTTATTCTCTCAAAGTGTCATGGCGATAGATTTTTTTTAAATCCTAAATCACCATTAGCTTAAAGTTTATGTTAAGAATAAATTTTAAACGCCTTTTTCTCAAGTTTCCTTTTTCGAGTTATGCTTATGATATGAGGGTTCGATACCCGCCGAGTGCAAATATATATAGGCGAATATAGCTATTTTGCAGTAGTCTGTGTATTTCTATGTATGATAATTATGAATGTATTACATAAAAATGTATCTTACTATGTTTATCTGCATTCTAGAAAGTATAGTATAGCCATGCTTAGTTTGGGTCTTGATACAGCTATCCCAGAATATTATTTTTATACTACTGGATACTGCCAATGCAGAATACAAGCAGCACTGATTCATATAAAACGATCCCATAATTTTACTATATTTCGATCGAGACTACATTGCATGACAATGCTTGTCAAGTACTGTAATGCATTACTGCACTGCATTTCGCGGTATAAGAACCAGATGAACGATCTCCAAAAAGTCAAAAATCCTTTTTTTTTTCATAATACGGGTCACAATGTGCTCCTTCATCAAATGCCAAAACGACGTAATTGTAAATGCAATATTTCACAAATTCCAAAATAACAAATAGCTAAGGAACCACAAGGAACTAGGTAAATTCTCGGAGTATTTTTGCTCTTCTGTAAAATTAAGAAATTGTAGATACGTTCATCTGGTTCTTATACCGCGATTTGCTTCTTAACAGATAAAATGATTGTCACGTAACATTTTTGTGTCATGAATGACTGTCATACATGCATGGCTAGTACAATGCTGCATCGTGAACTTTGTTAGAGCTGTCAAAAACAGACAACTAAACAATCATGTAACATAGTTTCGATAATTTTCGAACCTCTGATCTATGTTTGTGTACATAAAACAAGTCGCAAAATTACAAAATCATCTAGTATGTGTTGTTTAACAAAAACATTGTGTCCTTAGAATATTTCTTACAGTCTTGTATTAGATATTTATATTCATCCTCCACTTGCCCCCTCTTGAGCAAATATACTAATATGTATTGGTAGGGAAATACGGGGACATTGTGACGAGCGAAAAAGCGAAGTTTCACCCTTTCAATAATTTTCATGTCGACGAAACAGTAGTCAGCCGTGCAACAACTGCCCGGTGTCCTGTAAATAATAGATTGAAAATTCAGTACAATTTATTCAAATAAAAATAATTTAATCATGGTAGTTATAATGTGACACTTATAAATGAAGGAACTTCAATGTTTTCTTGCGTCGCATAGTATATGGCCTTGCGTTGAGATTGAGCGGAAATGCACCCGCTAGTACCAGACAAGTTTTGCACCAGAGCATATAGAAGCCAGATAAGTGAGTTTGTTTATGATTTTCAATACTCCGCATTGCAGTTAACAAACTTATCAAAGCGTGATTTTGATAGCTACAATTTCATGAAAAAAGGTGATTTACGATTTCCTTTCTAAAGTATATGACGGATACGGTCACCTCAGTTAGATAGGCGTGGCAGACCAAGATCTAATTTATAAGCGCACTACTTCAGTGAGTTTCTTTGCCATCGCAAGCGTCTTTACAAACAACTGTAGGATTCTATTGGTGAATAACCATAATAAATTATGTGTATGCAGTCATAAAGTGCAGCAAATCATCAAATCCTAGGTTCTATAGTCATTGAATCCCAGTGCAAGCGCCTTCGACACTAAATAATAGCCGAGATTAAATTTTGCTCTGCCTTGTGAAAGGTACGAAAAATAAGAGATGAAATATAAAAGTGCGCTAGAGATTTTAATGTCAAAAATAACCTAACGGAAACTATTTTTAAACGATGCGGTTAGTTTCTCTTACGGATATAATTCCGTCAATTGTCTTAAAACCGTTGTCTATCACGGAATTTTACTCGCTCGGCAAAAGCCGAGTTACTCAAGGAGTTCTAAAGTTTTAACTTATGATAGTAATAAATTTGTACTCGCTTCGTATGCATGACTAGAGTTATCTGACGGTTAGTCTTCATTACTCCATTTTACAAGCCTCGTTTATTATTTTGTTTGATATTTTATTATCACCTTTATTTTGTGGGAAGGATTTGATAATGTTTAGAAATTCTTAAGACCCTAGTAAGTTTAGTTTAATAAATGGGTAATAATTGCCCCCGATAACTGATCTGTCAGAGATATATCATGTCGTTTTGACGATCGGCGATATTATTGCTGTATGGCTCTTTGTGCATATCTATCTCTTTCAATTCATGAAACAAAAGAAACTACGGACCCTACATCGTTTACCAAATTAAATTCACTTCACCAAACGTGACTTCACCAAAGCAACACTATAGTGAGACCAGGCAACTCTTAAAACAATAAACGCATCATTATACTTGTTAGTGTTCTTTAAAATGAATGTTGTACGAAACTATCCGAACTTCGTACAAGCAACTGGGTCTTGCTTGTACGAAGTTCGGATAGTTTATCGTTCCACCATTCACAACCACATCCTATAGATTCCTGCAGTAACTATTGAAACTAAAATGTCGTACCGTGGATCATAAGTTACGGGTTTCGCTTTAAGAGTCTTGAATATCATCTGATAATATTGTCTATACTTCTTCTTCATGATAAGTACTATTTGTTTCCCTTCAAAAGGGTACTGAGCACTAGGTGCATCTAGCTCAAGATGCCAGTAAACCGCCGCCTTAGCTACTTCAACGCTTGTGTGTTCTATTTCAAGAATCTTGGGGTGCTTTAACCATTCGTAGAGATACTCCTGAAAACAAAAACATTTAAAATGCCTCTTCATTATGAAACAGGAGAAGCATTTTTTTTTTCTCTGAAATAACCAGAGAAGTTACTGAAATTATTTTAAGATTATTACATAATATACACAATCACCCTTAAATACCGTTACAATAAAAAAAAACAATAATATTACATTTGAATTATGAACTTGTCTCTCTCATAATATGAATATTCATTGTGTTTTCCTATTTTCGCGCCAATCTTTGTTAAATATTCTTGTGATATTTATTGTTGTATTGCTTGCCTTTGAAAGTAAGGAGCCAAATGCCATTTTTTTAATTCTCCATCCCGTCAAATGTTTGTGTATCGGGCTATTGATAGGTATATGACAATGTTCTCTGTTTGTCGGCATGTGAAAAGATCTGGCCGTCTACGTAATATTCGTACTAAAACACTGCGCTTGTTGTAAAAAGGCGATCGCAGCTGTGAAGGAAAGAATGTAAAGGAAAGTATATGAAGAAATCCTACTCGAAAGCAAAAGGTTTTAACTAGGGAAATGAATGTAACACCCAGAGCCATGTCCCATATTTTAAAGATGACTTAGGACTTGCAGCTTATAAGAGACGCAGTGGACAGATAATTAAAAAATGAATGGGGTGGTTAAATCAATACAACTTCTTGGGTGGTACGCAAAAAGAGATCACAGAATTTTTTTATTTTTTAACAAGATTTTTATACTATCGAGCAACATTTGAATAAGCAGAATATCAGCAGATGTATCAAGATACGATTCTTAAGAAGGTAGTTAAGCCTCTAAACACCATAATAATAATAAATTTTATAATAATAATAAATTTATTTGCATAAAATGTGGTACAGTATCTACAGGACACATTTCGCCATTAAAATAAATTGGTAGGCTTAAATAAAAACATAAACAAAGTGACACAATTTGTGCAGGTGCATATAAAGTTGTTAACACAATGTATTTCTAAAGTGGAAAGAGCGAGAAGCTATTTTATTCAAGAACTTGATAATAGATTAAAAGCTCTGCTCGGGTGGCCATTTCTTTAGTTCAACACAAAATTTATCTTATGGTAAGTTCACTAATTTATCAGCAACAATCAATACCCAAGACTGGCAGTTCCGAATTTTCCCTTGGAGAAAGTGCGTGTTTCAATCGATAATATTGTCCACGACGTTTAGAAGATTTTATGAAGGTCAATGGAGATCATTGTCAGCTTAATATTTTTTAGTGTAACACAAACTGCAGTAATGTTTCAAGTTAAAAATTACAGATTTTTGATGCATGATAATCGATATACTTTTGGTGTACTTTACTTATAAAGAGTATTTATTTTTATTATTATTATACTTGAACAAACTGCTAATGGCTTGCGCCAAAAACGACACCATTTCGTTTAAAGCTTTAACTAATGAGTTTTGCGTTTCATTATCTCTTTACAACAACAAATCATGAACATACTTTATGGATGTAAAGTGGATTGAGTATAATTACTGCAACATGCGAGAGATATCTCTGGTGTTGGATGATAATGGGAATGGTAAATGTTATTAAAAGTAGAGGTGACCGATTACCATTAGACGGTGTTTCATTGCGAATTTCTTCTCTTATTAGCACTGCACCCTTTGCGTTAGACGTTTTTATACAGTACTAGCTGTGCCCGCGACTTCGTCGGCTTGGAATAGTGTATTTATATCGAATCAACAGCCTAAAAAATAAGTTTCAAGCTTCTAACTCTAAATATGACGATACTTCCATACAACTTTTCATCCCCACCTTTCAACCCCTTACACTTCTTTTTTCGCATTAAAAAGTAGCCTATGTCCTTTCCCAGGCTCTAGACTATCTTATCTTATTCGTCGGCGACAGACAGACAGAGTTACTTTCGCATTTATAATATTAGTAAGGATTTTATATTGTGATACCGTTAAATGACTAATTTATGAAATATGCAGCACTGACTTTGACTGGCCTGTTGGTCTATTTGTGTGATGAGCATGATTATTTGTTCTGTATCTGGGTGTAATTTATCTATAATGTGTATGTATTTAGAAATATATAAGTATGTTTATCAGCAGTCTGTATTATTAATTATTATGCAGCACTTACGGTTAGTAGTCATTTTAATAAAAACGTTCACAGTCACACGGTGTCGAAGTCTGCGATAGGCAAGAGCGTAATTTGATGCCCTATGGCGCGATAAGGAATTTATTTCATCGAATTAAACTTGACTGGAGCCACATAACGAGTAAAAGAGTATCAATGATACTATTTCTGCGTTATGTTATGAATAATGGGGTGGATCAGATGACTTATGCACTTTGTTTTGTTTTTATAAAGACACATTAGGAATGACCCCTGTGTCGCGGGGGACTTTACAGACATACAAACAACGGACACAAAGAACACCCAGACTAGGGTGGGAATCGACATACCACCTTACCGTTAGCCCCGGTGAAGTGATGACCCGTGGGGGTTTCCACAAGCAAAAAAAAAAAAAGGTTGGGAATCGAACCCACGACCTATGGCGTAGCAGTGAGGGTCACTAACCACTAGGCCAACAGGCCAGTCCTTATGTACTTATGTCTTTTAGAGTCAAGTACCAACTCAATTTCAGCATTCTCTTTTCTTGAGACAATAGGGGTCGACGGGGACGATCCGGTCCGCCGCTTCGCGGTCGCGTCACGAAAGTACCTGCCACTAGCATATAAGAGTGCAAGATGGCCGGTATGATGACGGTATAATTATGGGAAGCGCCGGCAGGTGAAACTTTCATAGCGACCAAATGCGGGTACTTCCCGAAGCAACGAAGCTGAGACACCACTATGTTGAGCCTCCAACTGGATCGCCTGTATTGTAGCAATCCTCTGCTATCCTCTTAATCGTAGTTATAATTACAGTACTAGACTACCAACTTGCTTCAGAAAACCTCTCAGCCGGTCCATAAGAATTATAAATAATATTAGTGATAGGATTGATATATTCTCTTGTCAATGGAACATCTAGACTCGGGACACACATATTTTTGGCCCGTGTGGGTTTTGTACCCACAACACTCGGCGCGGCGACCATTGCGCCACCCGTGCAGTCGAATATGTCGTGCAGTATATGTTACAATAATTCATAGTTTGTAAGTATTTTTGATTTCTTTAGTTATTTTTTTGTTTATTTTGTTTTCAGTTCATTTTATTCATTTGATTTTATTTAACTTCTTAGTTGTAAGTCAATTATTGTATTGGGGCAAACCCTGTAAAGATGGTGGCAGAATGTTAGGTAAATAAACAAATAAATCCTTACCTGGAGGAACTTTTTGCATCTAAAGCTGTCGTAAATAAAGTTCACATGGATTAACCATTTGCCGGTGGCTAAAGCGCATACCATCATGCCAGTGAAAGTGTCATTTGGCAATACTGCTATAAAATGTGTTGCCAACATTTCCATTTTTGTATTTTCGGCGACAACTCCACCCAACTCACTAATCATTGCTGCTATTCTCTCGCGATTCTGTAAAGGGGGTCTTATTATTAGCACACATATCACAGAATCATCTTTGCGTTTGTTCGAGTGGTAGAGACTTGTCGAGAGGCATAACTTTAGTATTCTACCTGCTGAACCAATCCTGGTTCTAGTCAGTTCAAACCTGACTAAAACACCTCCCCTGATGTGATGGTTGTACCCATGGGAGTTGCCAAACATAAAAATAATAAGTAGGTATTTAAATAGCTTACAAACATTCTGTGATAGAATTAATCAACTCTGCATGCAAACATCAAGTAAAAAAGAACAAAAGTAAAGTAGTATTGTGTTGTTTCAGTAAGTGACTCTTTAAATAACCAAAAAAATCGTTTGATTACTTTAATACTCTCCAAAGTAATACTTCTAACGAGGGAAAAAATTTACTTACATTAAGGGACTCAGAGAGCATGAACACCTTTTTGTCACAGGCACATATTAAATTCTGCTTCAACCTCCATGATTCCTCTGATGTGCCACTTGGAGAATGATAGTCACTGTCTGATAATTAAATTAAAAATACACACAATTAAAAAAAAAACCATCAACGAATAGAAAAGAGCTGATGATCTTCGAACGGCTAAACAGATTTTATTGTAGAACACTTTCGATTAATTAATTTTTTTAACAATAAAACTAAATTAAAATCGGTCCATGCGTTTAGGAGCTATGGACTGACACACTAATACACATGTTAACCGTATAAGACCCTTCGTTTCTACGTTGGGGGTTGAAAATATAAATCTTTAATCCTAATCAGTGAATGATTTTGAATTTTATCTTCTAGTTCAAATTACATAGATATTTTTATGATTACTTTCTATACTACTAAGCTTGTAAACATTTGTAAAAACAGGTTTGTTTCTGATGACAAATATTTGGAGAATACCAACAAAGAACTTGCTAAAATAACTTCATGTGAGTTAGTCATAGCCTTATGTGTAAAAGGCTAACTTGTGTGAATAAGTTACGTATTAGCACTTGCATTATAGACATACATTTATATTTCAAGTATAACTACATATTATAAAACAAAGTCCCCCCGCCGCGTCTGTCTGTCTGTCTATCTGTTCGCGATAAACTGAAAAACTACTAAACGGATTTTCATGCGGTTTTCACTAATAGACAGAGTGATTCATGAGGAAGGTTTAGGTGTATAATTTGTACCCGTGCGAAGCTGGGGCGGGTTGCTAGTATAGGCATAAAGTAAGCATTTGTACTAGTAAGAAACGATTTGTCTTATCAGTATAGAATTTCATTGTAAACTTCTCTATTTACCCGAGGTGAACTCCGGCAATACTGTCTTAATTTTCGATGATACTTGTAACTTGCCCTTAATTGGGCTGTAAGCAGTTGCTTTCTTCTTCAGCTTGTAGTTTTGAATATATTTCTGGAATGGCAAGTAATTTGCAGTCTTTTCTTTTCCACTCTCAATCAACTTTCGGAAGCTCACCTTCTTGGGAGTACTCTGTCTACTAAAGCTTCTGCGAACACAATTACATCTGAATGAAACACATAGGTGGTCATATTCAGGTACAGACTTTTATAGCAATAAAGGCCTGTTTAAACACCATGACATTACAACACCACTAAAGGTCAGTAGCTCTATGGTTTGTATCTTTATTGTTATTGAAGAAATTGGGTGAAGAACATGACAACCAAATTGCTGAGTTAATTATTTAAAATTTTGGATATAGATCTTTAAAATAATGTAAGCAAGGAATTTACTTTAAAAATCATTGTGAAACTTTTTTCACATTACACTAATAGAATTTGATATCAACACCTGCAAAATTGGCCAAGAAGAAACTACGACACACTTAGTAATGTTATGTCATAGTGTTACTTCACCATAACTACATACAAGTTTAAATATTTATTGATATAACCTTGAAAGTTTATAAGCCGTTACACACATTTTACTTATTTCTAGACTAAAAGTACCATGAAAACCCAACTTGCAATGTAGTAGTTAATTATAACTAACTAGCCGTTACCGTAGTTTCTCCTGCATTTATGGTCACTGGCTAAGGGTTGTAGTGTGATATTAATTAGTATAAAACCTGTGCCGCGCCTGTACGTCTGTTAAATGATGTACTGAAAAACTACTGAACAGATTTTCATGGGGTTTTCTCTAATAGACAGTGATTCTGAGGAAGGTTTAGGTGTATAATTTGTTAATATTTTGTGTAAATTGATTGAAATATGTTGATGATTGTTAAAGATGTCTCTGCTACCCGTGCGAAGCCGGGGCGGGTTGCTAGTCCAATATAAAAATAATGATTCAAATCTTCGATAGTCCCAGAGATTAGGATGTTTAAACAAACAATCAAACAAATAACTCTTTAGCTTTACTATATTAGTATAGATTTAAAAGTAAATGAAATTTGCTAAGTAAAGGTAGAATGAAATATTTACATAAAAACACAATCAAGTTTAGTTAATATTTACAGTTTTGTGGAGCAATAAAGCATTTGTTCCCCCATTAGTTGTAGCAGAAGTAATGTTAAATGACTTGAAAGTATACTTAGGTAGAGGTCCCAGGCATGCCAATACTTAATTTGTAACTCACTCATTCCCTAACTTGGTAAAGAAATTTTTTAAGGGACTCGCGGTTGGTGTTTCTTTCTCTTCAACCTTTTTACTACACTCAATTTCTTGGTAAATATCCTCAACAGACCAACCTATTTGTCGTCGCACTGCCTTTGGTCTTCTCGTTTTCTCAAATTTAGGCACAAAGTCTACACAATCCTCACCAGGATCAATAAAACCTGCTGTATAGTGTACTACCCTCTCCTTTGTAGTGACCTTAAAATGTTGTAGCTTGACATGCTCCAAGTAAGCCAACTTTTCAGTGAACATGTCATGGCATGCAGGACAAACAAAGTGATGTAGCTTAACATTTGTTGTGCACCTATTTAGATGTATAACATACTGATCATACTGGTCGTACTTTTCATCACATAAAACACAAGTGATATCAACATTTTCTGGAATGTCTGGCAATGGTTTTGTAGCCCTTGATTGTAATGACTGTGTGGCTTTAGCAGGTGGGATTAGTGGCATAATATCAGATGCCACAAGAGTTTCATTACTACTTGACCGTTGCATTTGGTTCTGTTCAATTGTACATGTTGTTCTGCAAGTGTGCGTGCCTAACTTGCTATAAGACTCATTGCAACCTACACACTTTATAGAATCAACATCACTATCAGTCTCATCACTGATCTCTTGAAAGCTATTTCCCTCCATGTTGTCTTTAAAAAAGTTCTCATCATTATCACCCTCAGCAGTTACATATTCTTCAATAGTACTGTCACAACCATCATGCATATGAAACTCCTTGTTGAAGAAATCATTATAGTCACTTACAGACGATTCATTTAAGCTGGTATCTGAAAACAACATTTGCAAATTAACAATTAACTACTAGAGAAAATTATAAAGGTTTTCATTGTTATAATTAATTGAACACACAGATTGCTCTTAGCATAGCATGTAATCTTCGACATGAAAATAGAAAATAGTTAAAGTTATTCAATATAATATGATACTAACTTCTTTGTTATGAACATACCTGGACATTTTCTTAGTAACATGTCAATTCTTTCACATTGTTGTTTAAATAAGTACGCAGTGCTTAGATTCTCAATACATGACGTGCATACACGGTCTGATAAACCATCACCTTCATAAATCTAAAAGATGACCGAAATACATTTAGGCACTGTGTAGAACAAGTTTTAAGGTTACAAAGAAAGTTCAATACCAACCTGGATACTAGTAAAAGACATAACCATGTCTGATAACTTTATGGAGTCATCTTGGTCGAATATAGAACAAAACTCGCCAAGTTTCAAACACAATCGACACTTTTGAAAGCGGGAACCCATTTTCTAAGTGTTCTTGTCACCAACTATCATAAAGGGCATTGCCCAATATGTATTTACATTTAATTTACACCAACAAACGGTACATATCAGAAGGCGATTTTTAAGTTTTTAAATTACATTACACAAACCGTCGTTTTCAAATTTGGCATTACTACAATTTGACACTTCCACATATCAGTTGTGTTGCTCGATATATATCGAACACATCGATACTTACTTTTCGAAATATCGGATGCTCGGATTTCTGAGACAAAACATTATTGGCTTTAGGAATATTAGCCCCAATAGTGATGTGCCGAGTCGCTGTTTTAGTGGATCGAGTCGACTCGAGTCGTTTTATACGGTATTCGAATCGTGACTCGATTCCGCAATTCGAGCCCAGTACTCGAGTTCTATGTTTGGTATTCGAATGTTGACTCGAATCCAGGACTCGAGTTCAGAACTCAAGTTTAGAAATTCAAGTTCAGAAATCGAGTCCGTTACTGATTTTAGAACAAAAAAGAAAAAAATTGAAAAGAAATAAACTTCAAACAGCATGTAGGTTTAGCATAATGACAACGATAATAAATCAAACATTTCTAATGAAAATATTTTTAAACATTACAAAAAAAAATAAAACATACTAAGGAGGTATCTAAGAACCCGAAATAAGATCAAGTTCTATTTTGTTTTATTACACCACAAAAAGTTATCTTTTTAGAAACTGTTTAAGAACTTTAGATATTTTTTCTATTAGTTTTTTACAAACTTTGCAAGTCATTTTAATTACAATAAAGTCACTTCATTACTAGTATTAACAAACAATGAAATTTACTCACAGTAACATGTTACTGACACAAGACAAAGAAATCAAAACAAATAATTGCAGGTTCAAACTTCTATTTTCAGGCGGCACTTCATTGCTTAAGTAAACAGAGATCGAGAACGAGCAAGTCTACCTAACTCGAATACTAGATTCGAGTCAGTTGGACGCGCATAATAGAATCGAGCCAGCGAGTACAAAATGGATTCGCCTTACTCGAGTACCGGAATCAAGTCCGGCGTACTCGAATCAAATTAAATTGGTATTCGAATAAGCGAGTCCACAGTACGAATCGAGTCTGACTCGAGTCAAGCCGTACTCGGCACATCGCTAGGCCCCCAAAGTCAATATTCTTTTAATATTCAATATTCTTTTATTTTAATAAAAAAGACCATTTCAACATTCGACTAAAGTACTCATATATAATAGTCTCGCCGCAGCCATCGTGAATTTGCTGGTATCGTCTGCAGTGCTGGATTTTCACTAGGGGCACTCGGGGCTAGTGCCCAGGGCGGCAAATAATCAGGGGCGGCATGATTCGGAGGGTGAGAAAAAAAAAACTGTGTGGTGTCGTGGGACACCAAATAGGAACGAAGTTCCTTATTATAAAAATATTAATTTCAAGTTCTATTCGAGGTATAAAGATATAAGTATATAAGATAAAAATCAAAAAAACTACTTTACAAAATTATCTTAACACCTTTATTTTATTATAATAATAATAATAATAACAGTCATCACGTAGACTATACCATATACTATACTTATACCCACGTTCATCGGTAATGAGGTTGTATATCCCGCGAAAGTTTGGGGGTCGTGGACTCTTAAACATTAAATATACACAATCGCGAGATATACAACCTTAGAGAATATTTTCTTCATACTGATGTGGGAGTGCATCGTAATGTGGTCACAGTGGACAACGGACTCACTCCGCTCGCTCTGGCTAAAGAGAACTGGCGCAAGCCTGTAGTACTTAGTACTAATGATCGCAGGGAGGTATGGAAGGGCAAAGAACTTCATGGTCGTTTTTATCGGGCCCTCAATGGGCCTGATATAAACTTTAAAGCCTCCACATCTTGGCTACGGTTCGGTGATCTTTTCGGAGAAACCGAAGGTTTTGTCTTTGCAATTATGGACGAAGTTGTTATGACGAATAACTATCGGAAATATATTCTGAAAGATGGTACGGTGGACATCTGTCGGGCATGCCACTGTCCCGGTGAATCTTTCAGGCATATTATTTCTGGATGTTCTCGTCTTGCCAACGGGGAATATTTGCATAGACACAATCAAGTGGCCAGGATTGTACATCAACAACTTGCCCTTAAATACAATCTTGTGAATTCAGAGGTGCCATATTACAGGTATGTGCCCGACCCAGTTCTCGAAAATGGTCGTGCCACATTGTATTGGGATCGATCTATCATCACTGACAGAACTATTGTTGCCAATAAGCCTGATATAGTGCTGATAGACCGATTAGAGCGCCGCGCAATGATTATGGGTATCGCTGTTCCTCATGACGGGAACCTCGTGAAAGTTGAAAAAGAAAAACAATTAAAATATTTGGATTTGTCTCACGAGGTTGTCGATATGTGGGATGTTGATTCGGCGATCATTGTTCCGATTGTCATATCTGCTCATAGATTAATAGCCAAGAGCCTCGATCGACACCTTAAGAGGCTCGCGTTAGACGGCTGGATCAAGGGACTGATGCAGAAAGCAGTTCTCCTCGACACGGCCCGTATGGTGAGGAGGTTCCTGTCTTTGGAGCCCTAACCACCGATGTCTTGGTCCCTGTACCCGATGTCGGTGGTCTACTATTTTTTATATTTTTAAATATATATTTTGTTTTATCCATATTTAAAAATGTAATTTATAAGTTTCAAGTTTAATAAAGAGAAATAATAACAGTCATCACGTAGACTATACATGTGACACTGTATAGCCATCATACATAGACTATACATAAAAATCGTTTTTTTAACGTTACGGATGTTTTTTTGCCGGCCAGGCAAACGCCCCGTAAAGAACTTCGTTCCAAAAATTCTTCGCGGTATCGAATATTGTTTTTTATTTTCTAAAAAATAATAATTAGCTAAATTTATCTACTACAATTTTCGAAAATGTGAAACATTTTTAAACTAGATGTTTGCATTTAAAAACAAAATTAAGTGGTCATGAACTTTGTGTAAAATTCTCATGCTAGATGTGTTTTTCACGAAAAAAGAAAATATTTATTTGCATATATGTACATTCACTGTTTGGCGCTACGTGTTTCGCCTGCGCCTCTCTAAACGGGCAGGACGGTAAAGCCCTACGCTAGCAATGGTGTGGCTGCCTTCTAATTGAGGGCGGCCAAAGTCTGCCAGGGTTCTCGGGGACTTCCTTCCTAGAGTGTACCCGAGTCCCTTGCAATAGACTCACTTGTGACGGAACACCGTGTGGTGATGGTGATGACCCGTGGGGGTTATCACACGAACAAAAAAAAAAGATGAAGTTGAGTTATTTTGAAGTACCTACTAATTAAGCCTTAGTTAGGTTAGTTGACATGATTTGTAGGCTAAGATATTGCGAGCAATGTATTTTGCATTAATCGACTGTCATTGATAAAAAAAAGGTCATCACATACTATATCTTCACAGTAACGGCACAGCTCCAACCCAGCAATCACCTCTGGTCTGGAGCACCTCCATGGCAGCAAAGCCAGCAAGTGGAGCCTCCAACCGGGACAACCAACAAGCTATGGTGGCTCGGTGAGCGGCCTCACGCCATTCGCGTACCTCTTCGGGTGGGAGCCGACTGCCACTTCCTGCTCGGAACTCAGCCGCCCGCCAAAATACTTCGGCGAGCACGTCCGCCTCAGTATAAATGAGTCATTTCATTTATTTAAAAATTGTATAACGAAACTTCATTCATGTTCTAGAAAATTTCGAAAATGGGGCGGCATTTTTACAGTGCCCAGGGGCGGCACTAAGGTTAAATCCGGCACTGATCGTATGGTCACCGTATTATGTTGTCCATTCACAACGGATTGAAGGCATACAGCGAGCCTTTACTAGAAGTATTTAATTTTTGTGTAGCGGATTCTCTTACAGAAAACCACATTATGAACGGATATCTAAATTTGAAATGACCAGTCTTTGTAATCGTAGACGCATATTTGACGTTCTTTTTTCCCATAAATTGATAAGCAATAAGATTCAGTGCAGTTGTCTTTTGGAAAAGATATCATTAGCCATTCCCCACTCATAACCTAGACATAGCCTTACTATAATGTTTTATGTACCATTTTGTAGAACTAATCTGGGCATGCAATCGCCTATAAACAGAATTCTCAATCAGTGCAATATTATTCAAACACACAATCCAGACATTAACATCTTTCGTGATTCATTTAATAAATTTAAGACCAAACTGCAAAAAATATTTTATAGCAGCTCAAATAACTAATATTTGTTTAAATTGTTAAATTTCTTTAGCTTATTTTGTTTGTTTACTTTTTGTTATTTTTATTTTTTTCTTTAGCAATTTACACCGATGTTATGTACACCGTAAGTGTAATACATATCAGAACGAAGACTAAACAATATAATTTATAAATGTATTAATATGTATGATGTGGTTGTGCTATTTAATAAATAAATAAATAAATCGAACACATCGATACTTACCTTTCGATGTATCTAATCAGTCCGATACATCAGTTACAGTAGATATTTTATCATATATCGATGTATTTTAATCAATGCATCGAATATACACCTCATACATTTATATGTAAACTAGTCAAATGAAGGTTATCCAGCTCTGCTGACATATTCCCAGCTCTGCTGCAGCTGACATATTGATTTCATTGAGTTGCAAACTTATCACCTATTTTAAAGCCACAGACCTATAGCTATTTTTCGATTGTTAAGAACATAATTATAACCCTTATGTTATTAACAATCGAAAAACAGCCTATTTTTGACTTTTTTTAAATTTGCGGACAAACAAAATAATCGATTTTAAATGTTGGGTTTTGTAGATCTTTTGAAGTTTATAAATAAATAAATTTTTCATACGGTCTATATTTTTTGCGCTATTTAAAAAAAAACGAATTTTCCAACACTGCGAATTCTTTAACAAGTTTCAAAAAATTTTAGCTGTTCCTGAAGTTTTTTTGCTGAAGTATCTCGAAGTTTTTGAATCAGGGTCTAAAACAATTATTTCTCTTACTCTATTGGGATTTGTAATTTTTTTACGTAAACTTCCTTTAAAAAGACATGGCAAAGTCATCGTTTTCATTTCCTTTTAATTTGTCAATGTAGTAGCCAGGAACATTTTCGAATAAGCTTGTCTGCTAGGTAAATACTTTTGAATTTGAAAATCGAACATCTACCATATTTAAAAAAACTATTTTTAAAACAAACTTACTTTTTAGAACAAATGTTGCAACTGTTATTCGATCTAGATCGGTATTATTCAAATTTAAAAGAAATTAAGTAAAAATACGAGTATTGAAATTATTGTTTGTCTAATTTTTTTCTGATGTATTAATATTTTCCTTTCCTATTTTGTCCTATGTTTTAAGCTCTAATCTATTTTCGTCCTTAAAGGCCCTACTCACCTTCGTGCCTGACGTACGTTCCGCCAAGGACGCGGTGCCCGACGTAACACACGCATTGTGCCGACGTACGTCCGCTCAAGGCCACGGTGCTATTTCCAATGCCATTTTCCTAAATTACTCCAAAATCATCGTCAAATTCCCCAGTTTGGCGAGAAAAAACCTGGAGTTGTAATGTAATTAATAAGGCTAAAAATTCCCGATTCCCCGCATTTTCCTCGAATTGATGGTCTCCCGTCTCTCCATAAATTCCCCAATCAAATCAAATCATTTATTATTTTGCAGAAAGCACATCGTTCATTTAAAATAAACATCGATGTTTATTTTAAATGAACGTCCCTAGTTGTGTTGCCAAGCTATTACAAAAGGAATCGTGAATCAAAACCTCTCTCCTCAATGATGAATTAAATGAATTAAAATTCTAATAGTAAAAAGTATTATACACTAACAAGAGCTTTGAAAAAGGGCGAAATAACTTTTTTTGTCCTTTCGGGAGGCCTTGAAACTTTTTCGTGACCAGACCTCCCCGTGTAATCGGTGGACCGAGAACCGAACCGTTCAAAGTGATGAGCGTTAGTCTTCTAAGATCACAAGCTCTGCAGAGAGGTACTGCTGAAAAAGCCGAGTCGTGCTCATGTCGCCGCTATGAGATCTGTACGCGCGTAGATCTTAGCCAAGAATGAATTTTGCGACCGGATTAAGGAGGTCAAAGTACAGGTTAAATTTGGCATGTCAGCGTAGTAAGACGTCAGTAAGTAGTAGTAAGTGTTCTTTCGATATTATACAGAGTGTTACAGAAAGGTGTGGTCATATTTTAAGGTCGTATAGTAGACCCCGTGGACCCGTTCTTATTGTAGGTGCAAACGTTCTATGCAAAAACGTCTGTCACAGAAGAGACAAAGAAAGCTGAGATCAAAATATGTTAATTTCTGGTGGAAATGTACCCTTTTGAGTCATGGATTATTTGAGTGAATTATTTGAAAAATGTTTTCATTATTCAGAAATAGCAAAATCGTTTTCATGCAAACGAACGAATGCTGCCGCATTAACATATAATGTTTGAAACCTGAAGTCGAGAAAGAAGTATCCACACTTGGTCGATTTCGTAAAGGCCATAATGATTTTGCTTATGTCCAATACGACTTGTGAAAGCATATTTTCTCAAATGAATAATATAAAAACTGACTCGCGCAACAAATTTAAAAATGAACATGTTGCTGGCAATCTTACATGTCAAACAGGCAGTAAAAGGACAGGGTGGGTGCGTAAATTTTACGCCTTCACAAAACATTTTAATTAGCACAAAGATCGACAGCTCTGTATAAAAATATTGACACCACAGATGCCACAGAATGAATGAAATGAATAGAATAGTTCATCCAGTGAATATGTACAAAGGGCGGCCTTATCCATAAAGCAATCTCTTACAAGCATATAGTAATATAAATATATATTTTATTATATGTAATATTCATTAGCAGAATTTTGACATTTAAAACAAAAACAAATTTAGCAGATTATGGCAGATTTTAGCCTAGCAGTTAGCATATTATTCAATTTAAATCTGGTCACACTGATGCTTATTATTTGTCGTTGTCGTAAATTCAATACCTAGTACGGCGAACCGGATAAATAAATTTTGATCGCTTTTTGATTCATTAAGTGTTATTAAAATGCAACCAGAACTTCACGTTGAGCCTAATATTTATATGAAGGCATTTCCTCGTTTTGATCGGCCTAAAGTTATTGGTTACATAGGTCTCGAAAACTTAAAGTTTGCCCGCCAAATAAGTAACGAAAGGGTGCATTACGATTTAAATTTACATTTGGATAAAGCAATACATCGACCAGCAGATTTAGATGTGAAGATTACAGAGTTGCTTAAATTCTTATTAGAAAATGAACGTAGATTAAACTATCCGATAGAGAAAAGTTTAGAACGCGCCAAATTTTTATGTTACCGAGGGTTAATGACTTGTGTAGCTTGTACTCCATATGAAAATAGGGAGCCGTGGAAAATCGTAGCACTTTTATACAAAGGAAATATTTACCTATGTGCTAGAGAGACAGATGAGAAAATTCATAGAAGACTAAACATGACTGACAGAGAAAAGCAATTTAGTTCATGGGGGTACAAGTTTGAACAATACCTTTTATCAGGTAAGAATTTTAAAATATGTTTGGCAGTCATTTCTTAGCCAGCTTAGGAAAAATATTATGAATAGAAAACTAAATCATTTGCAAAAGAAAAAACATCATCAGCATCACTCATCAGATGTATGGGTGCACTGAGTGTATGAGAAGATACACAAAAATTACTGGTCTACATTCATTCTACACGAATTAAGGAAGGGCAAAATAGTCTTTTGTTATAAAGGCTGTACAATAAACATGAGCTTTCTTACTTCACAGTAGTTTCTTCTGCAATTATGCAATACACTTTTACTGTAAATCATGTATGTTGTGTTGTTATTTATGATGCACCAAACTTATCATGATGCATCTTAAAGAATGTATTTTCAACTTGTTCAATCTTTAAACAAAGCAATCATAACTAGTCTGGACAGCAATTCATACCTACTGATTAACTTATACTACTTAGATGTCTTAAATAGGTCCTTGAGGTATAGAGTTGCTGTTAATATCCATGCTTGGGCTGTATTGAACACTAATATCTATGCTTGGGCCTGTATTGAACACTGTATTATGTGTCTATGTTTGTACTTATTAATGATCTAAGATAAAACTACTACAACATTTGCTGATGTTACTTGAGTTGCACACAGTATGGATCCAATAAAGATTTGTTCACAACATTATCGCATTATCTAAAGTATAAAGAAAATTCAGTAAAGTAGATATTTAATGCTGTTTTTGCCGCTTTAATGAGAACCCATGGTACACATGTTCAAATGAAATCAATAACAATACTAAGTACCCATAATGTAACATCTGATACTGTTAGAACAAAGAAATGTTAAGGTAAGCCATCAACTCCTTTATCATTTCATAGAATTAGTAATCCTAATTATAGTGTACTCTTACATTGTTTTCTAAGAAAAATAGGTATATTCTTAAAGTCGGTAACTTCCGCTACTTTTCTTTGAGAAATAAAGATAATTAGTTTCAAATTATTGAGTTGTACAGCTTGTGAAATCAAGCATTGCTATGTTCGATATACAGAGGTCTAATTAATATTTGGAATTATAGAGGGATAATAATATCTTTACTGAAATGACTTGTAGGGACTCACTGATTATTTAGATTTGTAAAGGGTTTTGATTTCGAGAAATGTAGGTTTTGGGGCTTGAAGGCAAGGGAACAAAATTTTTCCGAGTTTTGGAAGTTTTCGAGTTATCGAAGTTCGACTTACAGAGATTCTACTGTAGTAGTATTACTGAAAAACTTCCATAGTGGGGATGCACAATGTATGCCTATTCTGGGTTAACTCCAAAACATCTACTGTGTCCTACCTCCTATATAAATATGTACCTGACAGTTAAGGGGTTGTATGTCATTTTAAAGGGTGTGTTTTATGTACTTCCTAGCAGTCTTTTTTTATTGTTTGACATCCCAATTCAGATGAACCAGATTCCGAGCCAAATCCAGATATGCCAGTAGACGAAAATGAGGAGTTTTCTTTGGTGTTCACTACAAATTTGAATAATCACACCATAGTATATGGGGCTGAAATGGATGGCATTAGATGTGACCAGGGCCCTGTTTCTAAACCTCCTACAGAACAGGGTCCAGATGCTCTAGTAAATTATTTTAGTTCTAAACAATTTATAGAGCTGAAAACCAACAGGCATATAGACCATCCAAGACAGGAAACAAGTTTTAGGTAAGCACTTAATATATCAAAAACCGAACAAGTGCGAGTCTGACGTGCGAGTTTGTAAGTAGGTATATCGTCCAACCTCGGGACACACCAAGCAGCTTGGTGCAAATAGTCCGTAGTTTTGCCGGTTCGATGTGCAGGGGCGTTATCTTGATACAAAAGCCAAGTATTGAGTCAGTCTGGTCCTTCTTTTTTTAAACTTCTGATACTTGAGGGAAATATTCATCTGTATACCATACAGCAGTAAGTCTTCCTTTTATCAAGCACAACCTTAGCCAAAATTCCTCTCTTAGCAAGAAATACAGCTACCATTCTTTTATTTACATTTGATGGTTCATCTTCAAACATCCACACCTTTACTCTGGGATTTAACAAGGGAAACAATCGAGTTCACGTAAGTAGATCGGGCGTCTTGAAATTTTTTTAACATATCATGAGACCGAGTCACACGCTGCTCCCTCAGCGCATCAGTCATCAAGTGCTATACCCAGAGAGAACAATGAGTCCGATGAATAGTTGGTAAAGGTTTCCACGATCTGTCGTTTTATCACACGTCGGTCTTTCTCCAATAATGTTCGCATAGTCTTAATGTTCCTATCGGTAGTCACTTATATCGGCCTGCCGGACCTTGCATCATTCTCAAACTTAAAATTGCCGCGATTGAATTGAATATACCTACCACCGTTATGTGGTCCTTACAGATGGAAACACTTTTGTTTAGTTAAACCATGCTTAAAGTTACACAAAATAATTATAAGCCCACTATTTTCATTTAAAATCTAATTAAAAATTTAACAAACGATTCCTTGCCACCAAATTTGTTTTTTGTTTAATATTACTTAGAATTTATGGATGACTTCAAATCACAATACATTACAGTATATAAATAAGTACCGCAAGTTTCTGCTGGCGAAGAGTCGAGCGTAGGTATAGTTTTATTCGTTTTAGAGCTGAATTTACCAAGGTCACAAACCTGCCGGTTTCAGGTACCTCTGACCTTTCCATTCTTCAGAACATCACTGATTTACGCACAATATATTCTGCGTGGGCTACCTCTGCTTTGAGAAAGAACCACAAACTCACCACTCAACAAATGTTTAACGTGTACCTCTTTGGTGATACGACACATGTTCAGACAAATCAGAGGATCTGGGAGACCAGAGTAACATGTTAGGTCATTCTCTCAAATACGCTCAATCCAGCTATGCGCATGTTGATCGTTTACACAATACAAACTTGTTGAGTTTGTGGTTCTTTTCATAAATCTTTCACGAGTGTACGTGTAATACTTTTGAAAATATAGCCTTTTCAAAACAAAAGAATAATTTAGGCTAGCCCTGTATTATAGATTCTGGCCCCTACGCTTTTATCTTGGAAAATTCTTGTCTTAATTAGTTAAAGATTAGGTTTTAGTATTATGCGCAACTTACTGATGTGAGTGGCAAATAAAGGCTTCAAGTGAAAAAATGACAAATCTTTTAAATTGTTACTAACAAATTAAACCTGCGTTTTATGCGTTTCAAATCAAAAAAATGGTGGTGTCAATGATTTCTTGTTGGAATAGACACAATATTATGTGGATACAGAAATGATGATGGGATCGTGGAAGAACTGAGAATATGTGATGTTAAGGATTTAGCCAAGAAAGCACAGGTATTAGTGTGTTGATTTATGTATGTAAATGAAAAAAAAACCCTCTTCCATTGAATGGTTTTTAGGGTATTGCCTTGGTACCGCAGTAGCTAATATGCGCCGTGCTGAATCTATGTGTTTCGATACGTGGGCCGATAAGCTTTTCTGAGGTCTCTGGCTAAAAAATACTCAGTTGCAGTACCGGAGTTTGCAATTGTGCGCGATATGTAGCAGTCGATTGGCCACCTATTATATGCCACTTAACATATCGAAATGTGAGTGATATACACTTCTACCTATTTTCTAAGAAAACAAGTGAATTGTTTATATGTATTAGAATAAACATCTCAAATCACAATGGTTCCCAAAGCTAAGGTTTTACCTTTGGATATGATACCATAGAATACATAGAACAAAAACTGTAGGAAGTGTACATAAAATTTCCAAAGAGCTTAGGTTTTTACAAAGCTCTTAATGACGATTATACTACCAACCTGGAATTAAACATGCATTGAGATTAACCAACTCATTACAAAACGTTGACTGACGGAAGTTATGTTAATTTAAATTTTAAACTATAAAACAATGACAAATAAAGATTTAAACCTAGTACTTAGTTAGTTCAGGTTTTGTAATAAGCCGGTGTCTAACCGGCTCCTAACTTATAAACATATTTTTGTTTTAGCGATTTTGGGATCCAAATGTCTGCTTCAATTTTCTGGATACTTTCTTGGTATATGTGAAGAGATGTCTAGCAAGAAAAGTAAAACATAAATACGGGGAAAAGGCATTAAACAATTTGCAAACGTTACCGTTAGTAAGCATTTTGTTTGAGTGGCAACCGGGTAAGCCTATTCAAGTATCGGAAAGTTATTCACACGAAGATGATCCCATACTTATGCCCTGGTTCTTAGAAAATTATGGTAAGATATTCAGGTAATTTAAATTATTTATGAACATAGTGTAGGTATGTAATTATGTAATAGTTATGAAATGTGTAAATTTTAAGTTTTCTAAGATGTTTAAAGTGTTAAGAGCGAAAATCCAAAACTAAAAACTTACCTAAAGACTGTAAAAGTGAATGTAATTAAGCGATTTGCGTTGACCCGCAGTGCATATATAGAGATATATTAACCTTCACACTTAGTTTTATAGTTATTTATGAAGATAATAATAATAATAAATCTTTATTTATTACAAAAATTGTAGTATCTTATTTAAACTTGTATACAAACCTATGCTATAATACAGAAAGTACTGATTCCCTAGATAGATAATAAACAAAGGTAAGTAATAGATAAAGTAAACACATCACTACATATTATAAAACAAGATCCCCGCCGCGTCTGTCTGTTCGCGATAAACGGAAAAACTACTGAATGGATTTTCATGCGGTTTTCACCAATAGACAGAGTGATTCAAGAGGAAGGTTTATATGTAGTATACATGCATATTATTGTAGAGAAAAATCGAGAAATTCAAAGATTTGTAATGTCATGTCGTAACAAACATATTTTTGTGCTGCTTACATTGCAAACGCTTGCTAAACCTTACGAGATAGATCAAATTAAAGTGCTACGGAATTGTATATCTTAAAAGATCAATAAAAAAGTCCGCGATAGTATATGTTTATCTCCTAAGGATAACCCACAGTAACCATTTTTATCTTTTACATATTACAAAAAAATATGGGTTATTTATCAAACTATTTTAAACAATACAGTATTATTCCTTATTCAATTAGATACTCTAGATACGTTGTGCATTTCATGTAGATCAAAATTGCCCTTTACAGCATATTATTAAAATTAATATCTTAAAAGATATCAGAGATTTAAAAAGCGGGGGCAGAGCGGCTAGCAGGCCGGACCGATATTGATTATTCTTTTTTGTTAGATAGGGTTCCTCAAGGGTCCCATGTCAAGGAAGTCAGGATCTGATGATGGGATCCTGATAAAATTGAGAGAAACCCTCGAAAATTTTAGGAACGAATAGTGTTTCTGTTTACTTTTCACTACTTTATGAGGTTTTTGCATTTAGAATCATCATCATATCATGTAGCTGAGCTAATGATGAAAAAAAATCATATTATAAAAATCTTCACTACATATTATAAAACAAAGTCCCCCGCGGCGTCTGTCTAAACTACTGAAAAACTACTGAACGGATTTTCATGCGGTTTTCACTAATAGACAGACGGCCGTTTGCAAGAAAGGTTACCGCATACGTAATATTTTTTGTTGAAGAAATGTTTAAAAATTCAGAACATATCCGTCCAGTATGCCGCCTGCAGGCAGACTAAACGATAAAATTGGCCGATTAACGTCCACACGAACCGATTTACATCCGCAACCGAACTATAGCCCATGCCTTTTCTCCACTTACCTCTTTTAATCAAATTGACTCTGAAAATTTTTGCCCAAATTTTGAACAGAACTCTAGTCAACAACGGCGACACTTCCATATAAAAGACAAAGGACTTTGATAAGCAAACTCTATTTAAATCTTATATACCTATAAAAATCATTGTGTTTGTTCGTATTTTATGTACTGCCTTCCTTCGATCATCATGAGCATACACGTTGGCAGGCTTACAGGATAAAGGGTATTTATCTCCAGAAAAAAAAAAATACTGTTAAAGAGGGATGGAAAAATTACTTTTACGCGAGCGAAGGCGCGGACAAAAGCTAGAATATAAGAGGATTATTTTCAAACTGTATTTTTAAATTGTATTTTAATAGGTTTGTATTATTTATGCAAAAATGGTACATTTAAATCATGTGTTCGAATCGTATCTTATTCACAAAAAAAAAAACAAGTAGGTATATAAGAATAAATATGTAGTTAGTAAGTATATGTATAAGAAAATATAATCTTTTAGCAATTGAATTTTACACATGCTTTTTGCATTTTTGTCATCGGATTAGTGAAAAGAAACCAGAATCAGATGTCTTGGGAACCATTACGTTACCATAAGGCATATAGTTTTTTTTTTTTGCAGATTTTGCTGATTTTGTATTGATTACATACCTATATCACATGAGATATCATGAAGTACGTATCGTACGAACTACCTGCGAAATAGAACCCTTGGGGATTTGACAGGCGTTAATGCTTCTTGAATAAAACAATAGCAACTACTATTATACCATTTATTATCACTGCATAGCAAATGGTGTAAATCAACATCCATAAAAGACTAATCAACAACATGGATATCTTCGCTTAAACTAGATATGCTTATTATATCTAATTAATGTATTATCATACATTCATAAAAAAATATTTAGAAAATAAAAACAATTATTAACAGAACAACGTAGAATAAAAATAAAATGGTGTCATGTAATAATACGTCTACCAATGTCTGTGTATTTACATAACGATTTTATTTTATTTAAGCAACAAATCTCATGTGATATTTTAGTAAAACTGTATATTCGAATATCGTACTTATTCATTACAAAAAAAATTATCAACGACGTGTAACACTTAACACTTCGCAACAATCTCTTGGCGATTTTTACATGATCCATAATATTAAAAAATACAAACACTTTTATGCATAGGAAATACATATAAACAAATATTGCGCGATGATCACATACATAGTAAAAAAACATTTTTTTTACCAAGGAAGATTTACCTATATTCAGATTTCAGAAAAATTCAGATTTTAAAATATACAATTGCATGTCTAATTTTTTAAAATCATAATTTATAATATTATCAAAATAATATTAGTTTCAAATTGCATTAAAATATAAACACAAAATTCATAATAATGAATACAACATGGCAATACAGTTCATTATGTAGTTATATGATGTAACAAAATGATTTAAGAATCCGTTCTAGACCGCTTTTCACTAACTGAAATACAGGTTAAACTTTCTCTGCATAAGCAGCAATTTGTAGTTCAAGGCTTGGATGATTATATAAATCTATAAAAATATAGAATTTATTTTGAATACTTAAATATTTTATCTTACTCATCTTGCTCTTTGGGATTTAAATATCATTGCGACAACCCGTTCACATTCTATTCAGCTTTATTTAACGGAAAAAACGTAAAGCGCAAATAAGTTGTTATAAATAATAAAAACTGATGTAAAACTCGTAACTCTTTTGAGGGAACAAACAGGGAATACGTAGGTATTCATTGACCAAAAATATTAATATGGTTTGTCATATTGGCTTCGTCATATCGAGGGAACGGGATAGTACACCCTTGATAGAGGTTTCCCCGACCGTTCTAGATCTTGGTTGTCCATAGTTAGCTGCTTTGTTTACGAACACGATTAAAGAATCGAGATCACAGACAACCTGCACCTACTGCACTGAACGCTTTTACACTTTAGTACTTAAAGCCCGCCAACTTAAGGTTGGCCCCTAGCAGCTTGCAAGAAGCAACCCTAGCCGTTTTCAATGGCTCAACATTGGCTAGTTGTAACCAGCGGGCACTTTGTCGCTTTTTTCCGTCAGTCCCATAATGGTCTTTTTTATTCCATATCGTGCCCTTGAGTATTGTCATCCAAAACATTCGCAAGACGTTGACGAAACTGAGATGATTGCAGTTTGATTTTTAGAAGCAAGCTACGCGTTCCATGCATATCTTACATAAACTTTCTAAACTTCAGCAAAGTCTCTTAAAGAATATAAAAACGCAAATGGTTTGAATTAGGTACGAAAATAGTTTTTTTAAGTTAATTCGATATTATACTTTCTTTAAAATATCTTGAAAACTGTTTTTTTAATTTTAAGTGAGACAACAGTTTATTATTAACCGTGTGAGTAAGGAGGGGAATTAACAGTCCAAATACATGGACTGTTAGTAATACAGCCGTTGAAATAATGACGTTGTTGTGGTACAGTAGTTTTGTTTCCTTAATTAATAAAAGTCAAAAGGCGTTCAGGTACATCTGGTTCAAAGATAGCCCGATTAAAAGTGTCTGGTACTAAAATTTACCTGTATTGGTATTTAAAGTATCGACTGTTTTAATTAAGGACATGTACATGCATTTTAAATTCCAACTAAACCTTGCGATCTGACGGATGGCATAGGGTATAAATAGGGACCATTTAAATTTTAATGTCATAACACATTCAGACCTATCATTTCCGCAATAACACACGTGATTGATCGCTTTAATTATACAGTTGTCATTTTATTGGACTTACACATTCATTCATTCCTAGTTACTAAAATAGGATGTGGATGACGTGATAAATTATGTATATTTGTATTATTTGCATAGATGAGAAGAGCCAAGCTTCAGTTGCTAAATCGGCGGTAACCTAACTTCGAGAGGTTAATAAAAGAGATAGAACATAAAATATACATAGGTACATACTTGTAGGATTTATAAAGACAGTCTGTTCGTCGTCGTCGATGCTGACAGTCATTACACTGTTGGCATGGCAATGTCATCATTAGACATCATAATCTGTCAGCACAAAATTGTAATATAAATATTCGTATTTAACAGCAAGATATAATACTATGAATATAACTGTGATCGTACGACTATTTCACTTTAAGTATGTGTTCAGTAGTACCCACAGTGCTTGTTCTGTTCTCATTACAAGTACTACTTAACACTTCTGTTAACGTAGATTAATCAGGCATTAGACAAACCAATGTATTTACAGTTAGTGATTTGCTGTCAGTCAATCGTTTCATAATCTTCCCAAAAACATGGAAGAGAAAAAGAGTTAGAGAAACTTCTCATCCATGGTTATAATAAAAATGTAGTATAATTTACTGGTGATAGTAGAAATATGTAATGAGGAATGATATAAACACTGAAATTATTTACAAAGTGCTAAACGTCTTAAAGTTACGAGAGACGAGCCTTAACAAAATGTACAACTTATATTAATTAGGTACTAGTCGATTTGGTATGTTGTACCAAATTGGAATAACACTGACTTGATCACCGAGGTTATTCGTTACGTTCACTTTGCCCCTCGTGTGTGTAGTGATCATGAGAAGTAATTTCTTCGTGTGGAAAATATGCTACAAACTTTAAACAGTCTTCGGTTTCACTTACATATATATATGTATATCCCTGTCGAATCAGTGTTTTGTACTAGCATTATAACAAATCAACATCTAAGCTTTCAAAGGACATTTTATATATTCGTTATTGAGGCACAGGTCGAGGAAATAAACACAAATACGTTGCTTTCGCTCTCATACGTGACAAATTATAGTTATACTACAAAATTAACAAACATATAACAATTTTATTTTCATAGGCCATTTTTGGTTTTGAACCTTGAATTAATCCTTTCGAAGCCGGTCTTGTTATGGATATTCTAAGCGCTGTCGACGTTTAAAAGGAAAAATTTAGTCTTCATGTTAATAATGTTTAGCCACTGCAATAATACTATAACAATGTTTCTATCGGGTGTATTAGTTCACCACTATTTGGTTGTGACAGTGTACTTTGTGTTCGTTAATTGTAAATTTGTGAAGACTGAATCTATGCTTTGTCTATGCCTGTGAAACTGGAATACTCTCACACCTCTATAGCGTAGAGTAGACACAGCTCTGCTTAATTAAAATTGACATAACTGTTAATGAAAATAAGCCTAGACAAGTTCGAGCTACCGATAAAAAGCGATTAAGAACCCTATAATAATCTTATAAAGTCGGATAAGAATGTTTTCGCTTCAAGCCGTCGATGTCGCTTAGAATTTTATTCGTGAATAATATAAATACAATTTTATAATATTCACACTAAACTTATGATTATAGATACATTTAATATGTAAAATAAAATATGGCGTATACAGTTACTTCGCAAACAGTGTTAGAAAATGAAATTTCAATCAAGAATAAAAATTGCGAAACTAGAGACAATAGGCGGAAGATTGAAAGAATTTTCACAATGCACTGTATACTTGTTTCAAAGGATTTTTTAAATTCTGTTTTTTGAGACTTGTGAATATCTCCTTGTTGTACAATTTGTACATTGCTCTTATGACTTTAACAATGTCGAAATAATAGAAATAATAGAAATTCCAAGCAGGTACTTACCGAATAAGGCCTCTGATTTTAGACGTCAAGTAGGTATATACAAAAAGAAATGTTTCGAAGAGATTGATATTGGCACGCTTCAGGTGGTGGATGGCATAAAAATATTCGCATATATTGTCTAAATGATTTCGTAATAATAAATACCTTTTTTCTGATGTATTTGACGTCTACAAACATACCTTGATAATAAATGTGTATGGAAACATTAAATATCTCACTACATAGTACTGTTATAACTAGTAGCGTAATTATACATATCGAGATATGTGCTAAGGCCTAATTTATAGAGACCGGCTTCTCCAGTAAATTAAAACAAAACAATGAATCAGAAATTTCGTTACGCCTTATAAGCTCACGGCAGCCTTATTGGCAGGTCCAACTCTTCATTCCGCATTTTATGCGATCAATGTAAATTTAGTATATCAGTAAAATCCCTATGTGATAATAAAATATATTAAATCTTTGTGCTAACTTACAATAAATTCATTTTTCATAAACTATATACTATTTTATCATTTTTCTTATGAAAAACCAATTCTAATTTACTAAGCGCGCTTGGCACGCTGCATTGGTCTGGTTAAACACTATAACTACGTAGTACAAGATCCAACCGTAGAACGACCCACTTACATCTCGTATTACTACTTTTCGTTGAAAGTTAAAGCAATTACAAATAAGGTTCGTTATTGGAATCAATGAATTGCATGATAACATCGTTGTCTTCTAAGTAATTTCACATACCTATACAAAATGAGCTCTTATTCCTTAAAAAAAGATCTATTGTAAAATCTGTTCAACTAAGCTAAACTCACTTTAACATGTAAGGAAGGTATTCACGTCGAAAGTGCATTAGGTGGGAGTTGGAACCCGACACCTTTAGTTTTCAAACCCATTACTTTAACCATTATGGTACCCCTAAGGAGACTTTTTATTAAAAAAGTAGTTTAAAGAAAAGTTTATAGATTATAAGTAAATGTTCTAACAAAGAAATGTTTCTATACCTATAAACATGATAAAAACTGTTTAAGTAACAAATAAGGGTAAACCGATCTTAGATGGGATCTTGTACTATTATACATTACTACATTCATATGAAGTTCACGTTGGAAATGGGTCACCGGTCATCGCTATTGACGGTATCTCACTAATATATGTAAAATAGGTATCAAAATTTCGATGTTCTTTACTGATTAAAAATGAGCGCAGATATTTTCACGAGGCACATACCACCTTTCTCACTTAAACTTACTGTAGAAGCAGAAGTACGTACAAAAAAACAGTGTTAGACGATTAAATGTAAAACTTAACTTTTACAACACATGTATTTGTATTGACTTGGTTTTGAAAACGTATTAGTAAGTTATTATATAATACAGAAAATAAATGTGAACATTATTCTAGTGTACTATCATGACTCGAAATTTAAATCCGCAAATACACTTTAAAATGTAACAGTGAATGAAGTATCTATACATAACTATTTAATTATAATATATCGGTTTAATCGTTAATTTCAAATACAATTATTGTAACATTAAAATACAATTTATGTCACCTTGTATATATGTAACATAAATTGTATTTCAAGGACATAATGTCTATCCCTTTATATCATAAATACAAAGTATTGGTTTTTCAGTTGATTACTGAATGCCACTGCTTTGTGTTTATGAGAAAAAGATTAGTTATTAGATAAAAAAACCGTGTGTACAGTCAGTAGGTACCCTTATTGCGATTTATGATCATGTGTATGGAGATCTAATTATACAAAAAAAAAAAAACGTTGAAGTACGCTTTGAGTACAAGGCGACTGCATGCAAACGAAAGATGCAGACGGCTTGTACAGAAAACGTCTTTCGGTGGCTTAATTACTTTTATTGTAAGAGCTGAGCTTTCTACTCTACTACTATTAATTATAGTTTTGTTAGTCTGTAAACTCGTGCTAAGGGAATGCTCCTCCAACATGTACATTCGGCTAGAGGTGGTATATGCTCAATTTTTATTTCATGTGTATACAGTGAGTAAATACTTGTTATATCAATATCTATAACTAGCTAGTAAACGAAAACATTATTTGTGTACCCACCGATAGTGCGTTATATTGCGTGTTAAATATTCAGCCATTGTCATGTCAAGCTGGCTTTTTATAGGATTTTCATCTTATGAAAAATATATCATACTATAATGTGGTCCGTTGCATCGACAGCTGAGCTACGATCACTCACTATATTTACACAATTTCATTGAATTATTTAATTTTATCACTTTTTCTATAAAATGAAAGGATTACTACAACATATAAATTCAACTTAAAATTCATTTAGTCTGTTTACGTTTTAAAATTTATTTTAAGTCCAATTTAGTGACAAGCATGAAAAATTATGGTTATGATAGATACACGGTGGTACTCACGTGCTTCGGGGTAGCCCGACTTCTGCAGCGAAGCCTGACACTAAAGCGACAGGACGCTTTACGTTTGCGTATGACAGCCCTAAAGTCGAGTTTCCCCGAAACAGACGTAAATTCAATCGTATATCTTTATTAACTATGAATACCATCCACGGAAGATATTTTTCTAAAATGTCAAATCGTCATTATGGCCACGCAAATAGGCAACCTAACTGCAAGCTGTCAATAATAAGATTTATTTCAGTTGTTTGTCTTTGCTTAATCTCTAATAACTGATGTCACATAGCTTTTCGATTATCACAATATTACAAGTGCATTGATTATTGACTCAATGTTTGGGAGTGTGCGAACCAAATTTAAACTAGGTATGCACAACTTAGCACTTGCCTTCACTGAAGGCATACAAATACATTGTACTATTTCGATATCCAATTTATCGGTATCTGTACAAACGAAACCAAACTAATATTATATTACATATTTACAAGTGATGTTATCTGGAACGGCTGACTAGAGATCGACATACGCAGTTCCGTCCATTTTATCGAGGTCGGCCAGCAGCGCGGGGGTGAGCCGGTCGAGCATGTCCTCGCGAAGCATATCGTGGAGCGGGGATGCGAGGCCCTGGTCACTGTCCACCACTGACTCGGGGAGTTGACTCGAACCACATACCGAGTTACCGTTTATAAGAAAATCTCTATTGCTGTAACTAAACACGCTTCTATCTTCAGAAAACTGAGGAGTTGATGGCACAGATTTTGAGGATATACCGTTCGAGACATTGGAATAATTTTCGGCTGGGAACAGTTCTCTAGAGCGGCGCGAGTCTATCTCTAAGTTTGGTGCGGTACGTTTGTAGGGGAGCGGTGTACTGGGAACCGAACGTGATGTATAATATTTATTCTTGTCTGCGGTAACCAAGTCGGATAAATCAAATTCAACACTATTGGTTCGCTTTAGAAAATCTTCAACGTTATCTGCAGCAGCACTTTCGTTAGTAAACGTTTGGTTGAACTGATTACTTCTTTCAAGCAAATCGTTGCCGGTAGGAATTATCAGTTGATCACTGGAAAGTATCTGGTGCTCAGGTAAGGTATCACAACCATTGCTCAGAGTGTCGCTCGAATTTAATATACTTTGTGGTGGTGGGTTAGTAAGAACATCGTTACTGCTGTCAATGGCGTCATATATTTTGTCAAGTGTTTCTCGGTTGAGGCCAGCTCTGGATATGTCACAGGTATCCGCCAGGGACCCGAAATCACAAAATTCGTTCGGAACAGGCGTGGGCGGCACAGATCCCACTGGAGTGTTGTTATAACTCAACATTCCTATATTACCGATGCCGGGTTTTAGAGGAACCGATTGTGATCTAAACGTATCGGGCCCTGACCTAAAAACGAGTGAGTCCTGGAAGAATTGACTGACTTCGCTCGACAAAGGATCAGCTGACAAGGGAGGATCTCCATTTAAATGATCCCGAAATGGTGTATTAGGCAAAAAATTAAGAGAAAGATTATTAGATCCGTTCGTCAGTCCCGAAGGGCAGGGGTACATATGATTTTTGTACTGGGTGAGTATGTTTGGCGATGGAGGAGCTGAGATCGGTTGGCAATTGTACTTGCCTGTAGCACATATTGGCGTTTTAGACATGAACTTCTGATCATTTGGTATAGCAAATTTTGAATTCGGATCAACACCAAGCACCAGAGGATTTCGTCTTCTTCTTACATTGTGTTTAGGTATAGGTCTTGGACACAGTCGAGAC
>OY982560.1:14518446-14643362 GCA_963859945.1 Euplagia quadripunctaria | reverse complement strand
CGGGCCAGCGCCGCGGCGGTGCTTTTGGACCGGCTCGTTAAGTTTTTTGGATCCTCTAAAAAAGCAACCTCGGGACGGATGGGAACGTCAGCGGGGTGGCGGGGCCGAAGTAGCTGCGGCCTCGGCTTGCGCGTAGCGTGCACTAGCTAGTTTGCCGCCCATGATTTCGGCGGCGCGCATTTTTTTCGGGAGGTACTCGGTGCGCGGAAAACTCTTCGGTTACGTGGGGCAAGCGAGCGTCCGTCTGCACCGAACGCGGGGAGCTGGCTCTCGTTTCACTATGATAGGTCTCCAGGATCAACTTCTTTCCGGGAAGCGATAACCGAGCTGGCGGGGGCTCGGGAGGTCGCCGACGCTGCCAGTCCGTCCGCTCGGTGGACAGGTCCAGAGATGCGTCGCTACTGAGGTTGATGGGCAGATTGTGAGTGGTGTCGGCAGGGCGCGTGAGGTCCCGCGGTGCATACGGCGGTTCAAACGCGTAGGGATCGCGAAGGGGATAATCGTGTATGGGTATCGCAGGGTGCGGCGCGGTGGGGGACGTGCGGGGGGTGCGGCGGGTGGGCGCGGGGCGGAGCCGCGTAGGGCGGGAAGGGCGGCCGCACTTCGTACACGGTCGGATAGGGCGGTTGATAGCCATAGCTAGGCTCTGACAATACTTCACTCTCGTGTTTCATAGGTGGGTGATGCGTTGCATATGATGTTGAAGGCGGTGACTCTCCCGGCGTCTCCTGCCCTTTATTCTTTTTCGGCCGTCCAGGAGTTCCGTGTGTCTGCAAATATATAAGAACGGAACATTAAGAATTCTGGTATATTGGCATTGATGGATAAACGTGGTATGTGAGGCGGAAGCGACGCACAAATACGTAATGTCAATGTCTACTTGCAGCCTAGCCTTGCATAATATTTTTTTTAAATAATAAAATAATATGTAAAAAATAAATGTAGTTAACATTACATATTATGTAAAACGGATTCGGTTAAGGTTAGATTTTGACCATTCTTTCATTGGATGTACTTTTAATAAGGTTTAACATTTTTTCTTTCTTGACTTTAATAGGATGAGTCGTACTACAAAATTTGTTACATTTTATATTTCGAATTTGGCATTGCATTTTCTTTTCGTTTTGACGAAGAACAATAATTTTTACGAGCCTATACAGAGTGAATTTTTGGCGTGCATGGGCAAATCCCAAACTATGAGGAATAGCGATAACTACTCAAATTGATGAAAACTGATGAAACCTGCATCATTGAATTTTTGAAAAATCAATAATCCTAGCCAGGAATCGAACTCGTTGATTTTGAAAAACAAACACTATTATTACAATATTCCATAATGTCACTAGTAAGAAACGAATTCTGGGAAATAATGACACGGCCAACTTAAAGCAAAAGCTCATTTTTTAACAAAATACTTTTTAAGTTTCCTTACGTTACCTACCTATTAACTGATTAATCGTTCAAAATGATGGCCATTGTTCTCAATACATAGCTGAATTCGACATCTCAAGGATTGTAATGCATTCAGCATTGCAATATTATGTTTAGAATATTTTCCAAAGATTCTTTCAAACATCAATTGCATTATACGTGATTATTCAACAAAATACGAAATAGTAATCAACGAAACGTCCAACAAAATCTTAATTATTGTTATTTTTCTTTTACTGTGTGTCTTATACCGCGAAGACATAAGAAAAATTAGAAATTGGAACATAATTTTGTGAAGGTGTCTGCGCTGCGCGTGTGTTGATAAAAATATTGAGCATAATTTCGAACAATGTACAGGTAATTTAGGTTTGATTATTAAAGACGTTACTTAAAATATGAAGCATATTATTAAAATCCAACATTTTCCTTAAGTTTGCCGTATGTCATTATTTCCCAGAATTCGGTCCTTATTAGTGACACTGTGGAATCGGAATCGAAACCATTGATTTGAAAAAAAAAAGTTAGTTTTCATCAAAATCGGATCCGAGACTCCACTTGAGTACTTTTCACTATTCCTCAGTTTAGGATTTGGCTATGCACGCCCCCTTGAAAAATTCACTGAATATACAGTATATTCATTTTCTTTTACTTTGAATAGGTGTCTATTGCTATTAATAAAATCTACGTTAATTTTTTTTTGCCATCATTTTAAAGTGAAAGGCTGTTCCATTTTTAAATTATACCAGAGTTATGAGTTCTCATGGCAATCTATTCGATCTGCTAAAACAGATAGCTATAGATTTTCTAAGTTACTGGCTGCTCACGTGTAGTTGACAGGTACAACAAATTTGATTTAGTTTGAAAAAGGTTTACTTGGCCTGTTTGTCTAGTGGTTAGTGATCCTGACTACTAAGTCAGAGGCTGTGGATTCAATTCCCTGTGGTGTGGTGTGGTGTGGATCATTTGTGTTTGGGTATAACTTATCTATAATATGTATGTAAATTACACCCAGATTAGTATGTAGTATGTTTATGAGCAGTGTGGTTACCATAGTACAGGCTATTTAGAAAATTTTGAATTGCTCATGTGAGAACTGTGTAGTCACTAATTTAGTTAAATTTCCTATGTTGCTTGGCAGTTCTGAGTATGTCATGCTCGCCTAGAAGTCCTGCCGATGGTGGCTTATGTGTCGGGTCGTTCGTTTCCCTTCAATATGGTTGATCTGTACGATGGCTGGCGTGTGCGTCATGCTCGTGAACGGGTGCCGTTGGTCGGGGCTATTCATCTCCGGACTGCTATTACTTGAATATGTATAGTAGTAATTAGCGCGTCTATTTATATTTTAGAATAATAGGTATATTACATTGTCCTCACATTTCATTTACGCTTATAAGCAAGAATTTTGTAAAAAAATAAAGATTTTTTTTTGATAAAGAGTGTCCTTGGAGTTTCTAGCCTGTTTTTCTCCACAGGATCTACGTATTGAAACAGGCAACTAGCTTCACGACTGACTTAGGCTGACTGACCTCCTACTCCCAAAAAATCTAAAATACCTATTATTGGTTTAATTGAAATAAATGGTTTTGATTTGATTGCTCTGCCTAGTTTGGGATCAGATGGACGTGTACGAAGAGTCTCAAGTTATTATTATTATTATTCTTAAAAATGACACTCACTTGTATTTTTCGTTTCAGATGCTTAATAAGCTGTCGACTTGTGGTTTCTTCTGTAGGCGCTGAAAACATATACAAAACTGATGTTAAACCTCCACTAGACGTACCAGCTATCGGCTTTCTTTACAAGTCACTAAGCTTAATTCATACTCCTCCACCAATTCACTTTCAATTAAAATCATTACAATATATTCCCAGACAATTTAACGTTCTCTAGGACTTGTCTATTTTCGTGGGTTTTTTTTTGGTATAGGGGGCAAACGAGCAGACCTGATGGTAAGCGACTACCGCCGCCCATGGGCACCTGCAACTCAAGAGTCACAAGTGCGTTGCCGGCCTTTAAGGTGGGAGTAGGGGAAGGGGAGAAAGGGGGGAAGAGGGAGAGTGCGGGTAGGGGAAGAAGAGGGGCAGAGGGAAGGCTTAGGGCCTCCGGTAATCTTAGTCACTCGGCGAAAAGCAATGCATTGCTTCACTGCCGGTTTTCTGGGAGGCCGTGGTATTACTCCGGTCGAGCCGGCCCTTACGTGCCGAAGCATGGCTCTCCCACAGTTACTTGTGAGCCACAATAGTGTGAGTGACGGTGCGATTAGTCCCAAAAACCGGACAAGTGCGTATAAATTTGGCACTAAACAAGTTTATTTTTTTAGTATCTATACTAATATTATAAAGCTGAAGAGTTTGTGTTTGTTTGTTCGGCGGAACGCGTTAATCTCAGGAACTACTGGTTCGAATAGAAAAATTATTTTAGCGCTGGATAACCCATTTATCGAGGAAGGCTATAAGCTATATAACATCACGCTACAACTATTAGGAACGGCGCATCAATGGAAAATGTTGCAAAATTGGGGAAAAATTACAAACGCGGACCGCGTTTGTAATTTTTTTTTTTTTTTAATCTAGTTATGTTTATACCTAAATGAAACAATATTTTATCGTAGACGTCATGTTAAATTCTCCAAATGCTTTGCTATTAGTCAGTAGTTTTTTTTAGGTAATATAATCACAAATTAATGATGATCGTTCTTTTTTTAATATGTTTTGGTAGTCCCTTCGTTTTTAGGCAAATTTTAAGATTCTAGGTCAACGGGTAGTGCCTTATAGGTGTCGTGAATTGACACCTTTATTTTTTACAGAGAAACGGAATAACCCCATATTTGATTATAATATAACTATATATATCAACTATATTAACAATATAACAATAAAATTATAACTTTATATATCAACTAGCTGAGCAATTTCGTCTGCGTCACATAAGCTTCATATTTTCATTGATGCTCCGCTCCTGTTCTATCTATCTAGGCTATCCAACACTAAAATAATTTTTCAATTCGAACCACTAGTTTCTGAGATTAGGGCGTTCAGCCAAACAAACTCTTCAGCTTTATAATATTATAGTATAAATGCGTTCCTGAGAAACAAAAAGTGATAACAAAGCTCGCAACTAGTTCACCCTACAGCATTCCGGTGGCTTAATTTTCGAACTTCGTAAAAAATGTTTTTTTTATTTCATCTAGTGTAAAATGCCGTAAGGTACACGATACTCACTCGCATTTTATAATTGGTTTTAGTTTTTAAACTACCCACTTCGTAAATCCATTACACACGTTTAAGAGGTAAGTCCATTTATTTAATCTTGTTATCAGATATAAATCGTAAAGTATCCTTGTCAAAAACATGATGCCACAAACATTATAAAAAAAACCCTAACGTCAGTGTCACAATATTTTCTCGTTGTTGTTATCGTACTTATCGTTGTTCTTTTTTAACCTAATATTGGCATTTAATTTCGCAATTACCCCAAGTTATGTTACAATATACGTTTATATTTCAGATAATACTCAGTGCAGGCTTAATAATACAGCAGCATAAAAAAGTGTGAAACTGATTTTCATACTGAAATGGGCAATCTCCTTGACCAAATGGAAATACGAAGTTTGAAAATTGAGCCATCGATTTGTCTTTCTGTCTTTTCCCACCAGAAATTAATTAGAGTACAAAGATACGACATGTAACTCCTCGGAATGTGGTGGCTATTGAGTATTACACATTACTCGGCAAATAGGTTACCATGTGGTTGCGCTAGCGGTGGGGGCGAGGCGCTGGCGGGGCCCGGCGGCGCGAGCTGCGCGGTGCTCGCTGTCAGCAGATGTCGCGATAATTCTCCTACACTCGAAAACTTCATGCCTACAAACACAAACATATTTCTATAACAAACAAAATTAAAATAATCTCATCTAGATGAGGAGCGATGCACGACACCAGGCGAATGTTGCTGCATTAATTATAGCTATCCTCTGATGGTTTTATTTAATTCAGCCCGCATTCGTTTAAATAAAATAATTAAATTTGTTTTTTCATCTCAATCGATACATGGTTGAAGGTATTGTAAAGGTATCAATTTGATACCTTCACCTAGGTGTAACAAGATAGCAGGCGAAAGACTGGACTGACTACGGGCAGACGCACCCCCCCCCCCTTCCCACCCCACCGGCAGTTTAGTAAACTTAACATCTACCGAATGCTCCCCCATCACGATAATGTGTGAGTCGCATGTCGTGTTAAACTTCGTACTGACACACTTTATGATCTAAGTCAGATTGTTTTATTTGTTGAAATGATATGAAGATACTTAATGTAGCGTTATTTATCGACATTACTGGCTGCGAAATAGAGAAACAGTACACTTTTCCGGTTTTTCAGTTTAGGGTCGTATTGTAGACCCCGTAAAAAACATAAGCTAGGAATTTTAAAATAAATAATTTAGGAAAATTCGTGATTTTCGATACATAAATCTTATTTTAAAACTGACAACATGACAGCATAATAAAACAAAATCATTTAAATTGACTCGAAAATTCATGTTCTTTGAAAATGTACACATCACTAGGAAAAAAATTAAATATTTTTTTAGCTACATCAACAATTTTTCGGCTTCACATACCGCTCCTAAAACTTGACCACACATTTCTATAACAGCCTGTGTATATACTCCCCGATAGTACTCAATAGCAACACAGAGTACGAAAACATGGACGGATTTAGCAAACAAACTCGTAGAACTTAACTAGTGCAGTAAATCACGTACCTAATTTACTTTCGGCCCAATCACAAACGATCCTTTCAGTTTCTCTCGACGCCACTGTAGTTTCCTGGAACAATTAACAGAAGCTCATTCATCAATTCATTTACTCGTACTTCTTGACTTTGATTACTATACACGTGGAGAGTTGTGTAACAGAGATATAATGTATAAATAACAACGCAATTGAGTATTCTATGAATAAATAGAACATTCAATTTATTAGCGATCACTTCATAGCGTACTCGTATCAAGTAAAAATAATGAACTATAATGTACTTTTAAAATGAAATACTTGATAAAAAATATACAAATACTAGTAGTGTAGAGGGTAATTCTTGTAGGTTTTTAAATAAAAAGGGTCGATTAAAAAACATACCTACAAAAAAGTATACGCATTTCATTAATATTTTTACCAGTGTATTTTTTAGGGTTCCATAGTCCTAACAAAGAAACCTTTATAGTTTCGCCATGTCTGTCTGTCCGTCCGTCCGTCCCCAGCTTAGCTTAGAGATTGTTAGTTCTAGAAAGCTGTAATTTTGCATGGATATATGTATTAAAGTGGTCAAATAAAATCTTGAAAAAAATATTATTACGGTATCTCCTCTACACGAAAATTGGAGATGAATTTTTTTCTCGTCTACAGTGTCGGGTCGTTGGATAGGTCTTTCAAAAACCTACTGGTGGTGTGTTTTCGATTCAGTGCTCCCTTTGCGAAATATTAAACAAGTGCTAATTTTTGTCAGAGTCAAGTCCCCCTCATCTACATGCTAAACTAAACGTTGGCTTGAAAAATCTGAAAAAAAATCATGATGGTAGTATATTATATAACGCATTTGGAAGGCAAAATATCGAGGCTGAGTAAGCTCTGTTAGTTTAAAGAGTATGGATGGATCCAGGAGGTGGTCATAGGAGCTTTTCATCTACTCAATGTAGGAGGCTCGTTGTATTCGTTTTAACGAATATATAGACCTAGGTGGTATCCAGGGTCTGATGGATGGATTCCTGAAGTGAATATGAAGTAGAATTTAAATAATGTTCATCTTCATGGGTAGAAAAATAATTAATGAGTTTGTAGTTACTTTGCTTCGTATTTAAGTTCTATTTTATTTTAGAGCTACCAATCACTTACAGGAAAACAATAGAAACAAATTATCCCTTTATCCTGAGTATTTACTTATACCGGAGAGCAGTGATAACGCACCGCTTGAAGCGACAAAACATATCTGTTAACATTAATTTAGACTGCAGAATTTTCCGAGAGTAAACAAAGATTACATTTTCAAGGCCGCTGCATCTTTAATACTTGTTATTGTCGTCACCGGCTCTCTCTCCGTATAAGAGGGGTTAGGTCATAGACCATAACGGTGGCCGATGCGCAGCCAGTCTTCAAAAAAATTTGAGATCATTATGGAGAACTCTCAGGTATATCTACGGTATTCCGCACCGTTAAATCTACTTGATTTAACGGTGCGGAATTAATTACTTTTTAAATCACACGTGAACTTCGAAAAGTTAGAGGTGCATGATTGAATATCGAGAAAAAATATAGGCCAGGCGTCTGTAATAAGGTACGACTTTTTGTAGCGTGGTGCGCCGCCCGGCTAAAAACCCGTAGTGCGCAACCGGCCTTAGATCAGCCGACGAGTAGTCGGTCGGGCATCCCCGAAATATACACGTGAGTGAAACCGTAGTATATCTTTAATAAATTATGTTTATTTATCACTCCATCTGCTTATTATCTTAAATCTAATATATAAAAATCAATGTTTGTTTCATCGTATTTTATGCGCTTCTGTACCGTTTGTGCGATCATCATGAAGTTTTACATACACGTTGCCACGGATATAGGACATAGGGTACCTTTTTATCCACAAAAAAGTACCTTAATTTTACGCAAGCAAAGCCGCAGGCAAAAGATAGTATTTACTAAATATAGTTTGTTTGATAAATCATATTAATTTAGAGATAAATTCTGCGATCGATTTTCACACACTTAACCATTGTGTTGAATGACTTGATGTTATGTCTCATGTTCAATATCTTGTTTAGTTTTGTATGTTATATAGATCTACCATTAAGTTACAGCTGTGGTGTCATGTCTAGAACACGATGACTATAGCAGCACTTTGTATACATGAAACATATATGCCTACCTTAGATGATTCACCCAAGTCGGGCAGTTGTGGTACTTCCAATTTTATTTTCTTCCTCAAACCAGCATAGCAGTATCTGAAAAAAAAAGTATAATTTATGATTGTACATTAACTCAAAAAACTATAAAAACTACTTTTTTCGTAATTGTGTTGTTAACAATAATAGTAAAGTAAAACCATTTTCGTATTATACGCAACAGTGACGTCACAACTATATGATTAAATCGTTGTATCGTTTACGAAACTGATTATGATTTATTTATAGATTTCTGTGATGATTTATCTCGTGGGTATTGATAGCAATGTACCAAAAGGCACCGTTTAAGAACCAGTAGGTACATCACCGTCTGAATGCACCCCACAGGTAAGCATGTTAGATGACAGTTGTTTCCCAGTATTTTTCATGGAAACTATTTTTTTAAATGTAATTTTGCTATATATTTAGTCAATGCAAGAGAGAACAGAAGAATATTATTAATTGTCAAGTGATGGAGAGAAGGAAAACAAAACACTTCCGTTCCAATAATTTATCCAGTAAAATACTGACAAAATTATTGAAACGGAAAGGTTTAGGTTTTATGGTTTTTTAAGGACTCTTATCTTAGAGTAGAGGAAAGATTTGTATGTATGTTAGAATTATTGTAATGGATAAACTTAAATTATACTGCACCGAATTCAAATATTCTTTCACCTTTAGGAAACCCACATTATCAGCGCGTGACATAATCTTTATTTTGATTTAAAAAAAAATACGGTTCATTCGAAAATTGCAATAATGTAACACAAGGTAACATAAATTTACTTATAAGTCTAAAGTAGAAAACTATTGATGGTACATAAAATAATGAATTTTGTCCTATGTACTCATCTTTACCTACAAAAAAAGTCCGCAGACTATTTGTCTAAACTATTATAGGTAGGTAAATCGTCTTAACCACTTTGTTTAAATTGTTCATCGAAGTATTGAAACATTTAATAAACGCGTACCGTGCATATTGAGTGTACTAAAAGACTGGACAGCATAGACAAGGTTTGCTTTTTTAACATAACTAGAGAAGATTGCAAAAAGACGATGTTGAGTTAGTGTACCGGATAGGGTGCTATACTGCTATCACTAGGTTTTAAAAAACAGGTAACTATTGAGTACGTCGATACTAACCGGCAAGACATTCCACAACCGCACAGCTTAAACAGAAAGGATTTGTCCAAAACGTTTGTCAAGTGTGCCGGCACTTTTAACTTCAAATTGTCCGATGATCTTAAAGGAATTTGAGTGTGTTTCATGAAGGAAAGCAAAACGTTCTTTTAAATAGGCTGGAGTGTGGGGTTTACACAGAATATTGTCTAAAAGAGAAAGAATATGGGCGTCCCTTGAGCTTGTTGCGAAACTCAGAGACATGATAATATTTACAAAGTCTAAATATGTATCTTCCAACAAAAATTCTGGAGTTTCTCAAATTTATTGAATTGCTTCTCGTGAGATAAGAAAAACTGGCATCGGCATTATCAAGTATAGTGAAGAGAAGGAACAATTTTTTTGCAACAACATTGTGGTGATGCTGAATATGTCAGTCTAATCCAGATTGAATAGTCAAATTAATTGATTGATGTAAAGCATAATTTTGAATTTCATTCATTAATTTACGGGTAATGTGTAAAAATAGGTATCAGTGCACTAAAATTATCAATTTCCTGTGGTTTGCCGTATACCATTTTTTTTCCTAAACACTTATACATATACACGCTTTATGGACAGCCGTCGAGACGGACGTGGAAGAACAGACATACCATTTTATTTTGATTTCCTTATCATTATATCACACAGAAGTTATTGGGCGTTATATCAGCTTATACTGCAAAGGTTATCACTTATCAAGTAATTATTTTATCAGAAATATTTGTGACTGAACTTAGTCATACAAAAATAACTTCTTTTTCTTCGGTAGATGTATTATAGTACCTTGCCATAGTATTGATCAATAAAATAGGAAGAAAATTTTTCTTTTAAATTGAATGTAATCCGACAGGGTGTTGTAGCCTACACCCTGTCGGATTTTATCCATATCAAAATTTCGACACGTTATCGTTTTTTACCATTAGGAAATAGTTCATTATAGTTTGCGCAGCTGAACTTTTGATTGAGACTGAACGATTTCGATAGATGTCCAAACGGGTAACGGAAAGTTTGAAGAAAGGCTTGACTTTCTTATCTCTGTAAATTTAAATTAGTTTGATACATAAATACAAAAAGTTACCATATTTTTTGTTTAATACTTGCAATCGTAATTATATTGTTATAAATAATAATAAACTATTTATAGACGCAAAGCATAGATAGACACCTTAACCTATATTTAGGTTAGGTCTATGCGCATCATAGAGGCATGTTATAGTTGTACAATAGAAATGTGTTGTAGTTAATGAAATCAAACTTTTTGAAATTAATTTCTAAAAATCTATGTTTAAGCTATACAATAAAAGGTATAACTTTATTTATAACACCTGTATTTTAATTCTTGTAAATAAAAAAGAGTCACTGAGTATTTGATACTAGCCGTCCCCGCAGTTTCACGTGCGTTTATGGTCACTGCTCCGCTCCTATTGGTCCTAGAGTGATGTTATATAGCCTATAGCCTTTCTCGATAAATGCACTATCTAACACTAAAAGATTTTTTCAATTCGAACCAGTAGTTCCTGAGATTAGCGCGTTCAACCAAACAAACAAACAAGCTCGTTAGCATTATAATATATTCATAGATTAGACATCTACCTATCTACAATTTACCTATATACATAAAATCATAAAATAAAAATGTAACTGGACGATATCTGTACAAAAATATACATGATGGTCTTATTAAGAGCAATAGAAGTCAAAACAATCAATTATTTTATTTTCATTTGTCTGTGTATCTGTATGTTTGTACCTGCATCACGCGAAAGCTAATGTGCGACTTTGTTTGCAATTTTCACAGTTGTTTTGTATATATATATATATATATATATATATATATATATATATATATATATAATAATAATAATAATAATAATCTTTATTGACATATTGTGGTACAACTTTATAGTAGGATTCTCTGACACCTGCGCTAGTAAAGACTGTGTTGCAGATGTCAGTGTTTTCCCCCCAATGTATTGACAAATAAATTTTATATCAAAGAAGACGAATGAAAGAATATAAAATTAAAATTTTTAGGTAAAAAGTTACAGTTAAAAAAAAAAAAAATTTAAATAACATATTTTGCTTGCATGTTTATATGTGTGTGTGTGTGTGGTGTTTATGTATGTGTGTGTGTGTCTTTGTGATCTGCAGGATATATTACACTTTTAAAAGGCCTTCGACAGTCTCATATTCTACGGATTTTAGCCAGGCAGATAAAACTATTTTAAACTTATTATTATTAAACCTACGTACTTTATAAATTTTGTCATATTTGTTATACACATGCGGAGCTAAGAAGTTATAGTGTCTTTTAGCAAATGTTGATTTAGTACGAGGCACAGGGCAGCGTTCTACACGCTTATGCAATGTAGGTAAATGAGGGACAACTCTTTTGTGGTATCTTCGTAGTATTTCATACACAAATATCTTTCTCACAGATAGCACTTCTGCTAGTTCATACACAGAAGACGTGGGATGTCGATAAGGTAAATATAAAAGTACTTTAAGCACCATACGCTGGGCTCTCTCGACTCCAATCATATGTGACTTTGCCGCGCCTCCCCAAGCGCAAATACAGTATCTAATTATGCATTCACACAATGCTCGGTATGTTTGTATAAGTAGTGTACCAGTAGCTACTGTGCGCAAGTTTTTAAAAATGTAAATCAGTTTCCTGACTCTAGCTATTGTTGTAGTGAGGTGCACAGTCCAGGTAAGTTGATCATCCAGCATTACACCCAAATACTTAACACAAGCTACTCGGGAGAGATCTGCACAGTCACAATTTTGATGGATCTCTCTTCTATTGCACGGAAAGGTATGTATTTTGAGGGAGTGCGATGCAGGAGGTTTCCCCACAGATATTTTACTGAAGCAAACATATTTCGTCTTGCTGGTGTTTAGCGATAGAAGGCTGTCTTCCAGCCAGGAGGTCACTTTTGCCAAACCGGTCTCAGCTAACTGAAATACGATGTTCCAGCTTTGTCCATGAAAGATCAGCACTGTGTCGTCAGCGAACATGAGTAGATCTAGGTATGGCAGGGTAGCCAGATTGCATAAGCCATTAATATAGATAAGGAATAACGTCGGGCCCAGCGTGCTACCCTGAGGAACGCCATATTTGCAGGCTGAGTCTGAACTTTCATAGCCAGCCACTTTAATTCGCTGGTACCTATCAGTCAAATAATCTATGAACCATTCCAATGCCACCCCCCTTATACCAACGTTCTCCAAGCGTGTTATTAGAATCGGTACGGACACCGTATCAAATGCTTTTTGGAGGTCTAAAAAGACCCCCAAGCATTTGTCTCCTCTATCTAGGTAAGTAACTATAGTTGATGTTAGTGTCAGAACTGCGTCCTCAGTTGATTTTTTTTCTCTAAAGCCGAATTGAAAATCACTAATGAATTTGTTAGTTTCCAGATACTTCACAACTCTCTTATTGACAATTTTCTCTAGTATCTTGGATAAGGTTGATAGAAGCGAGATAGGGCGGTAGTTATTCGGCTCATTTTTGTTGCCTGATTTAAAGATAGGGCAGACAACGGCTTTTTTAAATACAGTCGGGAAAGAGCCCGTTAGCAGACTAAGGTTGCACATGAAGGTAATGGGAGGGACAAGTGAAGTAATATTTTGTTTTAATATTTCGGCAGTAATTTTATCCCATCCAGGAGCACTTTGTGATCTTAGTCCCAGTATAACACCTCTTACTTCGTGGAGATCCGTAGGCACAAACGACATGGAATTTAGAGGTGAGGTATTCATAGCAGTATTGCGTGATAATTCCTGTTCAGATTTGTTCATTTTATTAAGCAATTCACTTGCTAATGTACATCCAACTCCAGTAAAATAATTATTCACTCTATTCAGTGACTCCGCAGGCGAAGCTTCTATATTCAGTAACTCTGTACTTGGCTCATTGCTTTTTCTCATCTCACAAACTTCCTTTATAACTTTCCATGTTTCCTTAATGTTACCCTTACTTGTGTTTAGTCTACTCTGATAATACTGTCTTTTTAATCCTTTTATAATAAAGTTACATGTATTTCTATATCTCTGATACTTATTTTGCAGATTTAAGTCATTTGGTGTCATTACTGTGTCTTTGTGTAGCTTGTCTCTTCTTCTTATGCATTTGTCGATTCCTTTCGTAATCCATGGTTTTAGAGGCCTATAACGATTAGAAACTTTTAAAATTTTGGTGTTATCTGTAATAGTGTTTAATAATTTTGTTGTAATAATTTCTGATGCAATGTTAGCATCGGTAGTTTTATAGAGATTATCCCAGGATACTTTGCTGAGGGAATCTTTAATTATTTTATAATCTACTATTATTTTATTGTGTACATCATTATTTTTTACTATTTTAGAACTATTAATGTAGAGCAGTGTTGGAGAGTGATCTGTAATCGGCTGTTCAAATACAACAGTTTTCCAACGATATGAGCATTTAATCATGAAGTGATCAATACACGTCTTGATACGTGTAGGTTTGTATATACCTTGTCTTAGTCCGTGTATGGCCATCAAGTTAAGGTAATCTTGGGCTGCAGCAGATAAGTTTTCAGGTAATGTGTCTATATTTATATCTCCGGTGAAAATTATGTTTTTTGTTTGGGCTACACATAGAACTTTATCGAGTGATTCCAGGTAGGGAGTGGGATTTTTGTAGCATGGTGGGCGATAGGAGCCAATAATCGTATAGTCAGGTTGGACGGTGATACGGTGATACGGGTATATATATATATATATATATATATATATATATATATATATATATATATATATAATTATTGACTTAATGACCTGTTTAATTAATTGGTTATAGCGTGAACTGACGCAATCAATCTTTATGCGAAACACTAGATGGTGTTTACAGACAGTCGGCATTTAGATTCTCCGCGGCTGAATGACTACCCCAACCGGCGGCGTAGGCTATGATTTGGCTGTAAGTAGAGAATAAATTCAATTCCCTTTACCTTTACTATTTTATATATTTATGTTATTGGACAAAGGACAACAATTGCATGAATGTTAAATTGTTAACGGACTACGATTTGTCTTTTGATATTTTGCTTACTTACATATTATATTCGATACGATTTTCCATTAAATACGCAGACTGCATTAGTGAAAACGACGATTAACCTTTTGTACATATTGTATTTTTTATTTTTTCGTGTAGAACCCCCACGGTTCTTCACCCAATCGGAGCTAACCATGAAGTGGTATGCCGGAATCGGACCGACTAAAACCACACGGTGTTCCGTCACAAGTGGGTCTATTGCAAGGGACACGGGTATACCTTAAAAAGAAAACGTCCGGGAACCCCTGCAGACCTTGATCAACATGCGGCCACACCGTGGTGTTCGGGGGGAATTGCCCAACTTCGGTTTAGAGTGGCGGAACAAGATGCGCCACCGTCTCAAGTCTGCTTCTGCTAGGGTAACGCTCAGCCCAACCCGTCACCCCCAGACCAGTGCTCATGGAAGCCGGAGATCGTTCTGCGCTCTCCGGCGCCTGGTGCGTCTACTGTGGAACGGGAAAGTACTCGTTCTCTCCCGTACCCTTTCCACCGTCTTTTTAGCCAACATCACATCCTCCAAATGAGGCGGCGGAATTCCACGCACTCTCGCTTCGGACCATTGACAGAACCATGGTCACAAGCGGAAGGCTTTCGGCACCAATAGCTGTCGTGAGGTTGAGGCGTTGCTGCGCCCACGCTGAGCACTCCATTAAGGTGTAGAGTGCAATCGCGACATCCTCCCCAGTGGAGTCACGCAGATTTTGGCTCCCGGCCTGTACGACACAGGTACTTACCGAAGCAGCCATGTCCGGTGAGTATCTGCGTCAGTCGCCTCTCTAGCCAATCCTCTATGACGAGTCTTACCGTCATAATTTTGGCGTGTCCTGTTGTGAATGTACCTGGTGATGATGTTCCATGCGTACGAACTTACACCTAATGTAAGATTAAAATCAACAATCTTATCCTAAAATATTTTATTGGTATAAGTAATCGGTCAAACTAAATTAAAAATCGATTCTGGAGTAATCTCCAAATTCTTACCGCTGGCGGTAGTAACGGCGCGTTGTTATCCCTAATGGACTAGCATTTGCCATGCAATAAATTACTAAGCAATTACATTTACATATTTTAATCGCTCGGATAACCGTGTTATAAAATAAGTGTATTACATTAAGTATTCGCTAATTAAGTATTCAGATTGCCTAAGGAAAATGTGGAAACATAATAACATACAATAACTCATTTTTCAAATGCTGATTACTGTGTGGGCTGCATTACAAGTGGGGACAAGCGAAAATATATTATGTCATTCAACGAAATAGAGACAACTGCCTCAAGTTTTAATAGATAAATAATTTTAAATGTAAGTATTTAGCAGCACATATAGCGCGTTATCTCGTGGCCACTTAAAGCAATTGATAAGCGTTATTAACAGCTGTAGTATAATCGGTGAAACATGGACAATATAGGCTTATCAGGAGATACACTATTGAATAAGAATCACTTTGACAATTGTATATTAGGTAGGTCAAAATGTTAATGGGTTTTGCGCTTGACTAAACTTGAGTTTTCGTGCACCATATAGGCTAGAAAAAAAAGGCTAGTAAACAAAGGTAAGTTGATCTCTTTTTGTTTTCAATTCATAATTATCTTTTTAAAAAAGTATAATCGACTTCAGTGTGCTTTTAGTGGAAAGAAGTTGTATTTTGTTTAAATATAAAATGGGTAGGCCAACTAAACGCACTGCTCCAATGAGACAGCGAGGTTTCGGAGTAAACGAAAATATCATCGATGTTTACAATTTTTAGATATTTGTTGATTTCGATAAAAATTTTAGTGGGACCACCTGGGAAGTATATTGAAGCAAAAAAAATATTTTCCAAATTGGTTCAGGCGTAATCGAGTAATCGGTGAACATACATAAAATAAAAAGATTCCGACGAATTGAGAACCTCCTCCTTTTTTGAAGTCGGTTAAAAATAAAAGCGTGTGTGCGCGCGATGCAGCTGACTGCAACCCACTGCGCGTGACTACGTATAAGATTCGCCAGCTGACCAGGGACCATAGGCCTGGCGTCGGTGTCGTCGTGCAATCGGTTTAAAAAATTTCTACATGCACTCTCAAGAAGTATTTAACTCAAGAATATTTTTTTTACAAAAAAAACACCTAATTGTTTTTATAAAACAGTTAATATTTTTAATTGCCATATAGGGTATATTTAACAATCTTCATCTGATATAATAACTATATAAAAGGAAACCGCCTGACTGATCTGAGTTGATCTACATAACTCAAACCGCTAAATGAATTGGGTTGAAAGTTGGAACACAGATAGTTAATATGACGTAGAATTCGGCTAAGAAAGGATTTTAGAAAAAATTATATAAGAGATAGGTATATCAATTAAAAAATCGCAGGATATATTCTTTAAATACTGTAAAATTCACATTGAAATTATTGACATGGTTGTTTATGTGCAGTATATGAATGTAGATAAAGTAAAAGAAAAAAACCCCGCAGCACTATTTATAAAATTTTGGAAAAAATATCAAAATTAAAAGTAAAACAAATGTAGGATTGTTATATACTAAAACATTTAAAATGAAAAATAAGCGTTAGGTAAGTAGGTAAATAACTTTTAAAATATTGATCTTAAAATTACAAAAAAATATATCTATTTGAATAATTTGAGACTCTCACAACCTTTATTTACGTTGCACGTATGTGTTTGAGTCATAGGAATTGAATCGTGTACAAAATTTCAACTTAATCGGTCGTGTAGATTCGGAGCAAACTGGCTGTGACAGACGGACAGAGAGACGAACGAGTGATCCTATAAGGGTCCCGTTTTCTTATTCGAACGTACGGAACCTAAAAACATCAAAATATTAAATATAAAATTGTAAGAAATAACGATTGTGATATCACATTTTACTATTGTCACATGATTTACTTTCAGATTTTAGTTGAATTACTAATTGCGCGAGCTCTGTTTAATTTTTAGTAAGTCTGTGATTAATCCCGTACTTAGAAAAACTATCTATCAATCGCGCAAATAATTGCATGCGGCAATCCAACCTACAAAATGGACATGACAATATAGTTAGCTGAGTGAGCACTCAAACCACTGCGCCTTCCGTACAAATAAAAAAATTTTTTTAACTGTCTGTTCGCGATAAACTGAAAAACTGCGGAACAAATTTTCATGCGATTTTCACTAATAGACAGAATGATTCATGGGGACGCTTTAGGTGTATAATTTGCTAAGATTTTGTGTAAATTGATTGAAATATATTCATGATTGTTGAAGATGTCTCTGCTACCCGTGCGAAGCCGGGGCGGGTTGCTAGTCTAATATATAAAAATCTCGTGTCACGGTGTTTGTGGTCGAATTCCTCCGAAACATCTCGAACGATTTTGATGATTTTATTTTGTAATTTTGGTAGGTCCCTCCTGCCCCCACCCCCATTTTTTAATGATTAAAGAAAGAAAAAAAGGCATTGCAACGCATGCCGGGTCCGGCTAGTAAATTATATTAAAGTGCCTTTGTTATGAACAGATAGTATGCCTTATATACGACGTGTGGACGTAGTAGTCTACACGTGTATAGATTACTCATTTTCCAGTTGCATACTGTATTTATTATACCTATATATTATATATTTGTGGTCAGTGTAATAAAAACTGATTGCTGACGTAACTTGTTGTATACAAATGGACATACTTCATTATTTTCATATAGATATATATATGTATATTAATATACCACCACATGAACGATTATTCTTGTTTTGATTGTTTTATATATTGCTAGCTTTCGACGGCAGCTTCGCATGCGTAAATGTAATTTTTCTATCTCTTGGGAACAGTAGGTCCTTCTTCTTTGGATGAAAGGTAGGGGAGAAAGGGGATGGTTGGCTATAGGGGTAGGTAGACTAATTATCAAAAACTCGAACTACGTGAAAGTGTTGGGTTATACAACTAGCCATGAATAATCATTGCCTCCTTCCAATAAGTTGTCAGAAACGCAGCATCGCGCACGCAAGTCATTTGGAAGCAGAAGTATATCAAAAAACTATACACGAAAGTAATTATTTTCTTAGTACCTAATACTATTTGTAGTAAGGCGTAAAGTAGTAAGGGTTATAATTATATTCGTTGTTAATTATTTTCTAACAAATAAAAATGTTTGATGGTTAATCTGGTTCTTACATTATATTGTTTGGATTTGGCCGTATTTTTGAAGTTAAAGCACGTGGTTAAAAGTTACAAAGCAATCTGGGGCTGGTAGACTAATTTATACCGGGGCTGGTTGACCCTCTCGTTAACTTACTATAGTAGTCTGAATTTACTTTACATCAAATTAAGTTAGTATTTTGACCAAATTTAAAAAAAAAGTTAAGTAGTTGTTTCAGAATCATGTGGATATACAAAAGAAAGGCTGATTGACGAAGTGCACCCAAAGCTGTCATCGATAGAGCATGCCAACATCATCAAGAGTATTTCTTTTTTTTAATTCGCATATTTCAATTTTAGTAGAATCGTTAATTTTGTTTCAATAAAGAAAAGATAAATGTAATTACTTCTTGTTTCTTTTATACTATATGTCCATTAATTTTGAACTAATTGCTGTATTGGTCAACGTACCCCTAGTGAAAAGTCAGCCAACCGCAGGCATGGGGAAGGTTGACTGGTATTTCTATTTCTACAAGATCACGCTTGTATGGTGTACAAGTGTACGGTTGTAAAAGATCATAAGTAATTGCGAGCTGTTTGTAATTTTTTCAAAAGCTTAATAGTGTATCTATCAGACGTATTGGTTTTTATAATAATACACATCCGAACAAAAATAAAACAAGCGTTTAAAGTGAAATTTGGTCTCCCCTACCCTATGGACTTTCTATGAGTCTGAAAGTAGGTATATCTAAAATTTCACGATGATCGATTGAGTAGTTACGGCTTCAAAGTGATACAAACAAACAAACTGATATTCGCCTTTATAATAATAATAAGGTAAATATATCAAAAGTTTTACTTTGATAAAGCGTCGAGCCTATTGCTATGTATCGCGCAGAGTCCATGCCAATTTATTACATGCGGTTTTCACTTCTAGACAGAGTGATTCATGAGGAAGGTTTAGGTGTATAATTTGTTAAGGTGTTGTGTAAATTGATTGAAATATGTTGATAATTGTTGAAGATGTCTCTACTACCCGTGAGAAGCCGGGGCGGGTTGCCAGTAAATACATAAAATTACAAATACTTAAAAGAATTTACGTTCATGTTGCCAATGTTAAGTAGGATAATATTCCGTTTGTTTTTGTACACGCTCGCAATTTACATTATAAAACAAAACTCAAACAATTATATATACATGTATGCGTGTTTGAAAAAAGAATCTCAACAAAAGCAACAAGCTTAAAAACGGTTGAATTTCAACAACTGTACCGCGACCGACGCGAGTACTAGTTCAATAACACGATCTATTTAATACATCTATTATCATTATGTTAAATTAAAATGTAGGTACTGTGAAATATAAAAAGATTAAAAAATTATACGATATGATATCCGAGAGCCATTATCAAGATAATCTATAATATTGCAACCCATATCAGTGATTGATTAATGCGAAGGAGATAATAAGATTAAGTTATCGTAATCATAACTTTTCATTTACCCACTATATATCAAATGATCTCATGGTACTGAATTTCTTATTTTCAAGAGAGAGAATTATTGATAGACTATGATGATAAAAATAATCTAGATGGAGGAGGAGATAAGAGTATATTTATTATCAATTGTATAGGATATCTCTTTACTAATGTCATCTGTTAACAGTTTTGACCTCGCAAAAGGCCATGTTGTCGTACTCTCTACTTGATAAGTGGTTGTCCATTAATGACGTGAGCTCGAAAGGGGAAGGAACCCTCGTTCGGAAAAAATCACGAAATATCACAAGAGGATAAATAAATACACGTGATAACTCACTACACCTCCCCGGTGTAGTGAGTTATCACGTGTATTTATTTTTTCGTAAAACGCGCTATTATATCTGTATTTAAGGATAATATTCTGAATTTTTAAATATATTTGGAAATGAAACATACACGTGATTTTGGCTAGGGGGGGGGGTTAGTCTAAAACCACACCACGTACCACCAGGGGGAAGGTGGGTTAAAAAGTTGCTAAAAAACATCTCGTGATTAATGGACGGCCCCTAATACAAAAGCAACAATAGCACAAACCTACTAACCCGTCCAATCTGACGTCCAAAGATTTCAATAATGTCTTAAATCTGAACAGTTCAGATTGGATAGGCTAATATCAGCGTTAAGAAGTTTTTAACCTACCTGGAGTTGCCACGAGTCCCGAGTCGTCGCGGTCGCACGGTTGGGTACACCTGCTTCATGACTTTACCAAAGTCTGCAGTTGAGAGAGGCTTCATATTGCTGCTCATACAATGTGCTCTGGCAAAACAAAGATGTATTATAGAATATAAAAATGAAAATCAACCTAGAATACGTCTGTAATAGGCTATGCCAGTAAACTACAAGACAAATCCATAAAAAAACCAGCCAAGTGCGAATCGGACTCGCGACACGCAGAGTTCCTGACTATCATACAAGATTTTTTTTAAATCTATTCCTTGTCTACACAAGTTTTACTTTAAATTTTTATTTTATTTTTATTTATTGTTGATATTAATTGTTGTTATTATTATAGTGTCTATTTCTAATGCCGCTACATTAGAAATAGACACTATGAAATTATTAATGAAATACAGCTCTCTGACAAACAGATGGATGGACCACGGAGGTAAACCTCGTAGTAAGTAAACTAATAGGGTTCCGTTGCAACCTTTACGGAACCCTAAAAAGCACATTTAAAAGTTTACATTTTAATAAAATGTATAATATCATAGGTTAAAAAATGTATTATAGCCTATAAACTGGCATAAGACGAATATTTTTAACATGCCTTTATTAGCTTCACTTGTAACTAACTAAGAATGTAAACCAATCTAAGAAGTCAAATTTTACGTACTTCTAATTTGTAGTACCCAAATCAAACTTTGTAAGTATATATTGTGTAGTTCGAATGACAATACTATAATTTGGCATTTCCAGCTGATCTGATGGTGGGGCCAGGAGGTAGTTAGGGGAACTCTTTAGTGGCTACTAGTAAACCCCTCGGCCATATAATTCGTTTTGTCGAGTCCAACAGTTAATGGTCTGATGATTAAGCCAGGAGGTGGATGGTGGAACTCTTTTTTAATTCAGTTCACTTTTAAGAGTTTTTTTTTTTGGTTTTACTAAACTATAATAATTACAATTACTGCCGTTTTAATATTACTAATATATATATTTATAATGGCTATTGCCTGCAACTTTGTTTGTGTGGAAATTTTGATCGGGAACTGGGATAAAAAGCTTATGTGCTACTCCAGACTATAATCTATCTCTGTGAAAAATTTCATGCAGATCCATTCAGCTGTTCCAGCGTGATTGATCAACAAACATCCATCCATCCATTAAAATTTTTGCATTTTTAATAGTCGTAAGATTTATTTTGACTAATGACTTCCACCAGAAAGCAATATTTGTTATGGCACTTTTGATTACATACTTTGTCCTCTTGGTAATATCCTAACAATATTGAAATGACTTGTCAAATTAAGATGTGAATAGATTTTTGTTTTGCCCAGATAATATATGTAAGTAAGTACTATTCTAGAATTAAATAGGATTGTTTTATGGCTGGAATCATTTACAAGGCTGGAATGTTGTTTTCAATAATTTTTTTACTTATTATTACTTACTTATTACTATATTTATTACTTTACTTATTATACTTTTATTTTTTTATCCACAATCATACAAATTTGGGCATTCCAATAATATCCTTGTCAATTATTGCCTGTTTAATTCATGGCAAGAAAGAGAGTACAGAAATGACAATTGATAGAAATGTGTGGAGGCAAAACCATAGTGTTACTCTAAATAATTATTAGTCACTTATAGCACTGTTAACGATCACATGCAGAATCGCGGTTACAAGAAACCTTAAAGTCATTAAGTATTTTTTTAACAAATATGAGATAATTGATAAAAAGGTTTTTTAAATACTCACATGTACTCATCATAGACATCCTGTTTAGGTAATGATACATCAGGGTCAACTTCTAAGTGTGTCTGTATCCAAGTTACAGTCTGTTGAAGTTCAGCCCTGAAATATTGTTTTATACATTAAAATATGCTGTAAGTGCAGAATATATAATAATATTTTTTTATTATAACTCTTACAATTATTACTTTACATCACATTTAATCAAATCCATTGTTTAGAGTAAGTAATTTGTACCATTCCAAAATTTATTATCTCATTATATATAATTTTTAGTTTTTGAACATATCTACTAATAGCAGTTATAGGATATTGCTTACCGTGAGCCCAGTGGATTAATTGGTTGTTTTAAAGGGTCATGTTGAGGGACTCCAGTAGGCAGCCGTAAGTACAGAAGTAGTCTTTCAGCACCACTCAGTGCCTCTACAGCCTCTAAAAGCTGAGCTACCCTCTGTCGGCCCTCTTGACTGCATAAAACAAAATTAATTTATTTCTATTGTTACATACAAGCTGTTTGATCCAAACACACATTGGATTTGTTTACCATTTGACAGGCATTGAGGTATGGTATAGTATATAAATAGAAACTGTCTAATACAAAATTCATCATGCAAGAACAGTGAAAAATAACATGTCCAGAGAATTGAGGATAACATATTCTTTGTAGTGAACTAGATAAGTAAAACTAAATTACTATAAACAATAGCACAAGTGTTGAGTAGAAAGTGATTAGTTGGTATAATATGTGTACACCACCCTCAACAGCTGTCTTACTGATAACAGTGGCTTACTATCATTATTCAAGCTACATTTGCTAATAAATGATATGTGTATGAGAGTGCAATGGAGTTTCTAGTCTAGTTTTGGTTTGTTAGCATTACCTGAGGGTGTTCTCGACTATTTGTTGCATAGAAGCTATTTTGCTCGAGTCCATGTTGGACTCGCTACCCTGAGCGGGCTCGGCGCCGCCGGGGGCCGCAGCACTCGATGATCCCGGCGCGTTGCTTGAAACAGCGACACTTTCTTTATTGTAAGACGCAGTTTGCCTATGTTTTGGATGATTGACATTTTCCCGATGAAGTTTCGCGTCATCCACTAGTTCTCTCTCATTTTTAACATTTTTCGCACTATCGTCGGAAGCCCAAGGTTGAAATGGACTTGTACTATCCATTCTAACCCGAGCAGGCTATAAAAATAATGTTATTCAATTTCATATTGAAACTTTTTCTAATCAGAATTATAAAATGCGTAACAAAACTCCATTTTCTTGACATTTGATCAGCTGTGAGGTGAGGAGGAGTGAAGAGGGGGTTTAGGGGTACCAGTGTAGAAAAAAAATCAGTAACTTCACAAATGAAGTAGGTACAATAGGTAGTGGTACCTACTACATAATACAATGTTTATTTGTAAAGTCCGTCTCAAAAAAAGTTGTCCCGCCGCAATAAGTGGAACTAATTGTGACTTTGTGACAGATGGCAATGTTGACAATCAAATTGCCAATTGTTGTCGTTATCAGGTGCTGTTACGTACGCCTGTTGCCGTAGTCGGATACTTTTGAGATTTTTATTAATTTGCGATTTGCAGTAATGTGTTGTTTACAATACCTAAAGTTGTAAAAAGTGCTGACTGAGAAGTGATACTGAAGGCAAAATAGTTTTGTGAAGCAGAACAGCAAAGTCAAGGTGGTTTTGATTCCATTAAACAACGATTGCAAGAGAGTTGTCACCATAAAATGTACATTATGCCATGGCAACTAGGGACTTGCGATAATTACACTTTTTGAAGTGAAAACTTCTTTAGCGGCGCTGTGCACTTTTTGGGATGGGTAAAAAATGTTAAACTCGCGTAAGGACATGTGACCTGATCGAAAATTTGTAAGACGAAGCCGAGTTTCTTATATTTAAAAAAATATATCATTCGAAATTAAAACATTTATGAGCGGCCAGGAGCGCAGAACTTCCAGTGTACCCTATGTATACATTTAGATATGTTATTATCTACTTTTATTTTTAACATAATTATATATACAGATGTGTGTGTGTGTGTGTGTGTGTGTATGTATATGCAAATACATTCTGAAGTTATGTTTTCACTTCTGACGTGCAGTCCTACGTCTGACTGTTTTTTTATTGAGTACAGTCCCATCGCAAGGGTAGATAGATGAACTAAATGACTGTAACAAAATTTAAATGTATGATTTTAATAGGGGAAATTATTGTTAAAGCCGCATGTGTAATTAAAATAAATATATAGCAAAATACTGCTTGTTTTATACCAAAAACCGTTTAAAATACAAAGTTTAATCGTTTCTGAACACGCAATTATATTATTATTTAAAATATTTTAATAATAGTGAAATTTATTTTGAAGTAGTTGGAACTTATTAATATTTGATTGGCAACACTCATATTACAAGTCGCTGCCTACGAATAAAGTAAAGCCATGAGAGAAAAAAAAAAACGAATAAAGTAGTACCGATTGTCAGTTTCTCACACATTTTTCTTTTTGCAAATAAATTTTACTTGATTAAAGAAACTGGAGATTAGTAGTAAACATACATTTATTAGCCAAGGTATAAAATGTTCAAGTTAGAACCAGTAAAACAATAAACAGATTATAACGATAATCCCACTAATATTATAAATGTGAAAGTTTGGACGGATGGATGGACAGATGGATAGATGGATGTTTGTTACTCTTTCAGGCAAAAACCACTGAACCGATTGCGATGAAACTTGGTATGTAGATAGCTGGAGACCTGGATTAACGCATAGGCTACTTTTTATAAATGCATAGTTAGCTATAGGTGTAATTTATTGTTCAATTGTGTAAATTGTGCTCTTAGGAGCTGCCTGTCTATTGATGTAAATATTTTGGGTTGCTAGCTCTGTGACTTTTACCATTCCCTTTGGGATTTTTTCCTTTTAACGTTCTCTATTTAGGTGGAACCATTTTATTAATATTTCAGACAGTATATTTATCATATATTATTAATAACCTAAAGATTATCTATGATACAACTACTTGGCGCGCTAGATATATCGAAAAATTGTGAAAAAAATCGGGAGACGGTCGGTGAACGGTCGAAAAAAGACCCATGGCGTTCTTGGATGAAACTTATATCCATAGTACATATCATGCCAACGGTTGTTGCCAAAGTGAAGACGAACCAGGACCTGAGAATGGTTTCAGTAATAAAGCTTTATTAATCTTTGAATCACGATTGAAGTCGTCAGATTATCATGACGGCATGAATTCAACAAACTTTCTAAAGTGGGCGACTGAAAATTTGAGACCAAATCTGCCCGACAGGTCACTTATGGTTATGGACAGTGCTCCATACCACTGTACACAAATAAATAAAGCACCAACCATTTCAAACATAAGCAGAAATGTAAAATTGGTTGCAAGTAAAGATTATTTATTTTGAAGAGAGCCGGACAAAAGCAATATTGTACGATTGAAACAAAGGAAATAAAGGACAATTGCGGATGAAGTCTTAAAAGTCACAATCACGAAGTTTTAAAATTGACACCTTATCATTACGATCTGAATCCGATCGAAAAAATTTAGAGCCCTGTTATAAGACGTGTAGCTGAGAAGAATATGGACCAAGACCCGGAAAAAATTGTGGGATTGACGGAAAAACATGTTTGCAAGCGTGATACCAGAAGAGTGGTTTATACAATGCAGACATGTGCAGAATCTAGTAGATGAATATTTTAGAAACGACGGGCTAATAGATGAAGAAATGGACCAGATTATAATATCTACATCCAGTGATAGCGAAACTGAGTCTGATCACGATAGTGATATTCATATGGATAATTCGGATAGTGAGAGTAGTAAATCTGGAATAAATTCAATAGATAACCATAATTGTACTATATAAATTTGAAATGATTTCTGTTTTATTTCTAATCCTACTACAAATATTTCATGGTTTGAAAGGTAAGGTATATCATATTGTGATTATCTGTCAAACAATCTTTAGCAGATTGTTTGTCACACATTAATTTGATAAATGAAATTCTGGGGCATTTAAAACAGTAGAGGTTAGCATGGGCTATAGCTGTATATTGCACCATATATAACTAGCCAACGATACATATAGGTGTAGGTATCGATTTTCGATTAGATAAGGACGCAGGGGGACCACAGAGTACTTTATTAGGGGGATTCACTGGCACCCTCTCAGTCGCTACGGATGGAACACAGGAAGGTTTTTTGGTTGACAAGATTTGATTGGATGCATCATTGACTAATTCTTAATTCCACGAGTAGGGTCGATTTAAACGGCGTAATACGAAAATCCGATAATGTTGGCCTGTTTGGTGCTAACGATTAGAGTCCCTCCAGCCATTCATCTTATCGGCATAGTCCTCATCTTAAGATTAATTTTTTTTTTACTGAAGTTGTCCTTTTGTGGTCCAGGCGGTTAACCCAAGCCCCCCAGCTTCACGAGACATAATCATGAGGACAGGGTTATGTTGGTAATTTCCTACCCACAACAGGACAAACTTGTTAAGCTAAGCAGATCGGGTTAGTTCACGAGTTGAAATAGCAAAAATAACTATAAATTTAAAATTTAAAACACCCTCGACTCGAAAATCCCTTCAACGATTACAAAATGCCTTACATCATTTTGGAAAAGAGCTGATACTCTTACACTGCTGAACCGATATTAACCAAACATAGCTAACCACCGCAAGGAAACTGGCTTTCAAATTAAATAAAAACGCATATCGAAATCGTTCCATCCGTTTACACACACACACACACACACACACACACACACACACACACACACACACAGAGAGAGAGAGAGAGAGACATTGACGTCCAACTTATAACACCCCATCCTTTTTGCGTCGGGAGTTAAAAAAGATACTTAAGACAGCCTTAATTCTGTATACTGCGAAGCCGTTTCTTTACAGTTAGCTAAACTGGAACATACCCCTTGATTTATAAAATTGTCAAATTTCTAGAATTTTCTGTTATATTTGTCTCTCATCTGTTGTCACAATGTCACCATTAAACTTTATTAGTCAACTCAACTTCAACTTTTGGTTTGTGGCTTTGTGGAGTTACCACAATTTTGCCAATGTCAAGTAGGTATACGGAGGACTAACTGTCAAAGGATTTTATGTAGAGCTGTGGTAGAGCCAAAAAACAAAAAAAATTGTAGAGATGTAGAGATTTTATTGTTTTTATCAAAGGTTTTTATCTGAGATAAAATTGACACATGCAAATGTCAAATTGACAAATAATGTTACCAGCTTTTTCGTGCAGTGATGTACCTACGATACCTGTTTTTTTAATCGTAACTTTTTATCTTTATTAGACGATTAGCTTCAAAATTATATATTTTATGTTATATTCAAAATAAAAGTCACGTACGCACACATGGCCGCACTACGTGCTATACATTCACAGTGAAAGCTGACAACGCGACGCAATGCGTGATCCGAACAGTGGGAGAATAAAAAAACTGTGTATATATATATATATATATATATATATATATATATATTTATATATATAAACATATCATGCCTAAAGAAGTTTTCACTTCAAAAAAATTTACATACGCCATCAGTGTTGTCCCGTACAGGGTAAAACAGCAATCTAAATCCTTTTCTCTTACAAAACAGCAGATCTTTTAAAAAATACGGCAGTTATTGGAACTTGACACCATACAAACATTCAAATTGAATGAATTACTAAGCCTTTTTGAAGAAAGGCATCGTCAAGTGACCCCGCATCGGTGGAAAGACTCATGTAATTAAAATTGAAGATGAAATGTGTCATCTGGGCCATATAGTCAACGACATTACCTACCGATAGATTTATTATAGGAGTAGGTGGCGAGTCTGATGATTTAGAATATTTTCAGACATGGAATCATTATCTGTATCTGATTAATAATAATAATGATTTATTTCTCTCATCGCAAAGTTTAATGTAAATCTAAGTGAGTAGTGGTATAGTATACTGTGAGTTACAGAATTATGAACTTTTATCTTTAATTAATTAAAAATATTTGTTTCATATTATATGTAAATATCTTTACCTTATTAGTTTTGTATTATGACGTTTAAAATAAGTACCTACACATTTTTTCAGGATAATTTATGATAAAATAATTCTTTCAAAAAAAAACCGACTTCAACAAAAAAAACTATTCCATAAAAAACTTATATATGGTTTTCTTATGGATGCCATTGTCAGAACTGGGCCAAATTGAAAAATGGGACCACATGGGAAGCACTAGCTTTCAAATAAAAATGAATCATCAAAATCGGTTCACCCAGTCGAAAGTTCTGAGGTAACAAACATAAAAAAAAAACACAGTCGAATTGAGAACCTCTTCCTTTTTTTAAGTCGGTTAAAAACGATACTAACTTGATTTTATTAATGTCAATTTCCGATAGTGGTACATCACTATATAAGAATTGCAAAAAACTAGCAACCCACGTAATGTCAGTTTTGTCTCGGAGATAAAAAAACAGACTATATATATGATATGAAGATATTGTAATAATTTAGAATCACTGTGTTTGCTGTTTATTTAGCATTATAACACCTAATTAAATGCAGAGTGCCAAGACAAGTAGTACGTAATGATGAATATAATGAGTTGCTGTACTGCACACAACCTTAATGTTAAAACTAAACATTTTATTGCTTACTAAACAAATTTACTAAAGAATCGCTTAGAACGCAACATAAGTAATTGAATAAATATTGATAATATGGTAATCCTCCAATTCCTCAAGACTCTTGAACGTCTCTTGAGTATCTCTTGAGTAAAAATAACTAATAACAGACAGATAAATAATAATTTATTATTTGTGTTTAAAACTTGTGCTGCATAGTTAGGCATTTAAGAAGAAATTGGTTGACATGACATTAAGTCACAAAACCTAAGTAATTGAAACTTTTTTCAACAAGAAACATATTATTGTGAATTTATTTTCAGAACATTATGTCTGATGAAATTGATATTGAGGAGCATGATCTATTGGATAATCCAACTATTAGGAAAATATTTCCAGATATATCCATTATAAAAAGAGAAATATCACAATATGAAGAAGGTAACTCATTTTTAACTTTACTAGACTTAAGATAAAATAATAAATGCAATAGAGCTATTTTAGACTTATTGTTGCCCTATGAGAAACTATGTTAATAATATAAATATTATTAGAATTTAAGTAAACATTTTTTTATGCCTGCATAATCATATAAAAATGTGCACAACAGGAAATGTATCACTATGTTCAGTAATGTAAACAATACTTGAAACTGTAAATAATTTTCAATGAAAATATGTTTTTTTTATTTAGTCAGACATACATTGCTTAGTAAATGCTTTTTTGAGAAAAGCTTTAGGTGAACTTACAGTGTTAAATTCTTTATGATTCTACTATTCTAATAATTATTCAGTTTCTGTAGTTTCTCCTTTTTGAAGTTTCTGCCTGCCAAGCCAAAACTGTTATAATTCAGATCGCACACCGCTAATCTATTTCTATTGCATAACTCTTATCTGTTCTGATGACGTTAGGGTTGTCTTCTGTAAGAAGAATTAATCTAAATATTTAATAACCAGTTATGTGCCTACCATTTTATGTTTGTGAACAAATGAAGTTTTAAATAAACCTAGGTTAGGTATTTACTTAGTAGTAACTTATACTAAAGAAAACTATTTTATTTCACAATGTCTGCACAGATACTTCAATCTCTAAGAAGATAGGCATTTGGCATATGTTAGTGTGTACCTTGGAATGAAACTATCTCTTTTAGGTGTTTATGGGTAGGTATATGTGAATCAAATCGCAGAACCCTAATTCTTTTCTCAAAATAAAAGTATCCTAAGTTATTCCAGCTATCTGCCAGTGAAAGTTCCATGGCAATTGGTCCACCCGTTCCTGAGATTGGACGGAACAAACAGATAGAAAAAAATGTGAAAAATATTTTTTTTGTATAAGTACAGACATACCGTGTAAACATTCAGATGCATTTAGTAAAAAACATTATGACATTACAAATTTATTTATTTGTATAGAAGATGTGTATCAGTTGTGGTGGTCCTAATAAATAAATACATATACTTATCAAAGCTAAACTTGACCTTGTAAACAGAACTTGTAAGTATCTAACTATACTGATCATAATTAAAAATATAATCTAACTACGTAAATATGGAAAACATAATTTAGGACAACAAAGTCAGCATTTGGTAGGTACCTAGTGTACCTACTAATTACATAATAGGTAATTCTGACTGTTGAAATTCTGTGACTTTACATTGAGTTTCGGATCCTTGTTGTTATTATAACAGGCTATAACACCCACAGCCAAATACCATGCAATATTCGTTTGCCTTCATTTTACATAAGTAACTTTTAGTATTATGCATTGTGTAGTAGGTAATATAATTATCGTAATTCTTAAACGACGAACGGACGAAGCGACGTAGCGCGTGAGTGAGTATCGAAGTAACGTACTACCTTGCCGGCGCGTGGCAGCCCAATGAATTTCGCTCGACTTATCGGCTCTGCTAGGTACCTGAAGCTTCATACCTACTAACCGGAGTGGGCCTGGCCTGGTATTGGTAAAGGGCTCTGTTTCCGTATTTAGACTCATAGGCGGTCCATTATGCGTTCAGATAGGCTGGCTAGTTAAGCCAGTCTAGCTCCTTCCAGAAGCACAGAAGCCTCCTGGGGCGTTCACAGGCTTCTAGGAGCGACCTCGCTCCTGCGAGGATATTTGCCCGTTGTGTGGCCACTCCCTCGCACTCCAGGACAACGTGGGCGGCCGTTTCCTCCGCATTAAGACAGCCTTTACATAGAGGACTGTTTGTCGCATTGATGGTGAATAGGTGCCGGTTTAGGGCCAAGTGGCCCGTAATGGTACCTACAACTATTCTGATCTCAAGTCGGTTAAGACTGAGCAGTCTGCAGGTTAAACGTGGTGAGACCTCCGTCAACACCAGTCTAGATTGCCTACAGCCGGTCGTATCAGCCCAGCGACCGTTGTGCGCTTCACGGGTTCGTTGCCTTACCCATGAGCGAAGTTGATTGAAGGGAAGTGGCAGCAATATAGTTCCATTCCATCCATTGAAGGGTTAGCCCATTGACAGAGGCTAAACGGTCAAGTATCTGGTGGCATTCGTATATAAGGCCGGAGTTCATGGTGTTGCCCTCCAGGGCTTTCAGGACGACCATACTGTCTGAGAGTATGCGGATGTTGTGCTCCTTTATACCCCTTGACATGACCGCGGTAGCGGCGTAGGTTATCGCATTGCACTCACATTGGAATATGGAGCTGTGTCGGCCTAGCGCCAGTGATATTGTTATATTCAAGTCTTGTGAGAAAACTCCGGCTCCAGTCCCTGTCCCCAACTTAGAACCGTCCGTGTATATCCGGACTTCGTTTATGCCAGATTGATCTCGGTCGCTCTCATGTAGTTGTATTCGGTACCTTCTACCGAAGATATGTTGTTTAGGGATCCTATCGCATGGGGCAGCTATTAGTGGTTGGTATTCCACTAATTGGTTCCATAATTTGGAATGAGGACCTTCTTGGTTGTACCATAGACCTAGGTGTTTGAGTCTGATGGCTGCCATTGCTGCTTCTTGTTGTATATATAGGTCTAGTGGCGCCAGATCTTAAGCTACTTCAAGGGCAGCTGTGGGTGCTGTGCGCATGCAACCAAGCACGGCAGCACATGCGAGTCTCTGGAATTGTTGTAGTTTGTTTCTAACGGTGCTTAGCTCTGTTCTCTGCCACCAGGTAATGGCACCGTATGTAACGATTGGCCGTATGACCGTTTTGTATAGCCATAGTGTGATTTTTGGTGATAAACCCCAGCTTTGCCGAGGAGTCGCTTGCATTGGCAGAAAATAATGCTAGCTTTGTTCAATTTTGTGTCCAGGTGCCTGTTCCATAGGAGTTTACTGTCTAGTATCACTCCTAGATACTTGACTTCCTTGGTAAGGGCTAGACGGGTGTTAAATAGTTTAGGTAGTCTTAATTCTCCTAAACTGCGTTTATTTGTGAACATGATCAACTCTATCTTCGTCGGGTTCACTGTTAAGTCGTGTTCCTCACACCATTGTTCCACGACCTTCAAAGGCCTGGCCTGGTATTGATCCAATTCATCTTGTCATTCTACCACTGAATTTGACTCTGAATGCAAATGGAACACTAGAGGCATTTGATATTTGGCTTTTGATGTAATATTTGCATCCTCCATTTTCTTCTCAATAATAGCTTTTTGTTAAAGCACTAAATCCGAAGCCTAAAATTAAACTATGTGGGCTTACCACAAAATATTGAAAATGTAAATAATGAAGTTTCTAAAATTCACTGGACAGGCTTATTACTGGTGATAAGGTACAAAAATATAATTATGTTGATGGATGTATTGTCAAATGTATGCCCTTTCATTTACCTGATGTTTCGACCAGGTTGCACTGGCCATGATCACAGTTAGAAAAATATATTTTTGTATCTTGTCACGAAAATTGAAATTTGCATTTCGAATTTGACCATAATCATTACTTTATTTAAAAAAAAGTTAAAAAAAATTATTATGGACATCACTAAAGCTCGTCAATGGTGCCACTCCTGTTACTTCATTCTCTAAATTTAAATTGACTAAATTTTCTTCATATAAATGTAAACCTTGTACACTTCGAAACAAGATCTTATTTCAAATTTAAACAAGTAGGTAACATATGTCGCTATCGAAATAAGCAATTTATTTGTTGACTAAAGTCTGACACGCTTAAATAAACTTTAATACCACGTAGCGAGAGCCGCTATCCGTTGAATGCCAGCTCTTTTGCTCTGCGTTTTTAGTAAGCGTCTTCGGAGCGGATAGGTGTCGAATAAAATAACGTCATCTTAGTTCGTTTTGAACAAGTTTTTATACGGCATTTGAATAATTGCGGACTATCGCTGCGTGGCAATTATACGGCATTTAAATAAAGGGGGACTCTCGTTGCGTGGAAATAAAATTGAGTATATGTTGACAGGTTTTACTCAAATTTAGTGGCGCTGAGATATTTGTCAGCGCCACTAACAAATAGATGCCAGTAACAAATAGATCTTGTTACGAAGAAGACAAGGTTGATTTTATATGAAGAAATTAAGTCAAGTTTCAGTTTAGTTGAGTGTACAATAGAATCGGCACCAATAACTACCAAACAAAAAAAATGAAAAAAATCGGTTCAAAAACAAAGGCGGAAATGGTTCTTAATTCTTTTATCTTCAACTATTTATATACAGACTATCTGTGCCCGTGACTTAGTTCACGTTAATGTGGAGAAAATATTTCACAAAGTATGACAAAACTTATATAGCACAAGTTTTGTCGACCTTTTTGATTTTTTTTTAAGTAGTCTCCACCTCTCCATTGGCGGTTATACAAGCCTTCATAAAACCAGGTGCTCCAGTATTCCTCTGGAACATTGCCGCGCATCTCTCGAAAACTTGGCTCTCAAATAAGTTTTTTGTACATTAAGCGTGTGACCGTGCGCGCGATGCAGCTGTCGGACACCCACTGAGCGTGACAGCGTATAAGGTCCGCCGCCGGACCAGTGGCCGGTAGGTATTTAGTGCGTGAAAGTACATCGAGTGACATAGGCCTGACGAGACCAAATCACACACTGCTCCCTCAGCGCATCAGTCATCAAGTGCGGTACCCAGAGTGGACAAAGTTTCCGTAGTTTCAAATGGTCGTGACGAATCCGATGAACAGTTGAGTTGGTGCACTTAATTTGAGGGTTTCCTTTGTATGTCGATATGTCACACGTCGAATAATTTTTGTGCAGTCTCAATGTTCTTATCGGTAGTCACTTCTATCGGCCTGCCGGACCATGATTCATCCTAAAAGTTAAAATTGCCCTTATTGAATTGAATATATCACCGTTATATGGTCCATAGAGATGGACAAATTTCCCTTCGTGTACTACTCATATCTTCAAAACATGTTTGTTAAATTAAGCCACGCTTAAAGGCATTGAAAATAATTACACGAAAGTCATAACGAGAGAAGCCCGTTATCATTTAGAATTTAAAAATCAAACTCGCCTCCAAATTAGTTTTTTTTTAGGGTCATGACTAGCATGCAGTTATAAAAAGAATGCTTAAAAAAATATATTTTTTATTTTTCTGAAAGAGCTTTCAGTGATTTAAGTAAAGATTGTCAGATATATCCTGTAGAGGCCTCCAAAAAATGTTTTCAAAATATCTCCAACTAGCTGTACCCGCGGCTTTGCCCGCGTGGAAATCAGTTTGTGACTATAAGAGATTCATAGTATCGCGATTATTCCGGGGTTTGATTTGATTGCGGTAAAAGACTGCTTATGAGGTGGTAAACCTGCCCTGCGACCCTACAAGGGGGCATAAAGTTTCCTTCCTTAATTTCTGTATTTATTTTATTCCCAAACGAAGTCATGTGAAAGAGACTATTGTACCTAAGAACATTTTTCAAAAAATGTGCGGATAATGGATGAATGTCCGTCAAGAGATTTATAATCGGTTGTAGTTCCTGAATATTATGAAGAATCACATTGCCGGATGCACAGCACATACCGTTCGCTCCATCTATCCAGTTTTTGCATGACACTGAGGGCAAATCTTACTCATTCCCCAAATTTACGGTAGTCTTCTGAGAATAATGGATGTTTGGATCGTAACTAAAAGCCGACCTATTACTGTCAGAGAAAGACTTTTGCTGCCCTACACTGGGAGCTCTGTTTAGTTGCGACCTTCTTCTAGGCATTTTAGTAGGTACCTATTGTAAACGATTAAATTAGGTAAAATCAAGTGGTATTATAAGCGTTTCGTAAATGTAGGTAGATATATACAGGTTATAGATATAATCAAAGATAAGAATTGAATAGGTTCTAATATAACTATATTGTAATGAGGTAATAAGTAAAAGTAGTAATTCTGAGAATAACTTTTTAACATAAATATAGCTGTAAAAGGAATTTTTCGAAATATTTGTAGGTCTCAAAATAACTTTTTATATTGAATAAATTCGTATGTGCAAGTTGTAGTTCTGATAAGAACTCTTTAACATAAACGTAGCTTTAAAAAGAACTTTTACAGATAGTTTTAGCTCTCAAAAAAACTTGCAATCGAATTTGCAATGAATTTGAGAGCCAAAAGAACTTTTTTAATCGAATATTTAATTTTTGCTAAGAAAAATGACTATTTTGTTCTGGTGCTTTGCGTAAGGAGCCGACCCCTTCAAATAGACGTCAACACCCCTTCCGCACCGCGGTCACTGCCCAGGGACCCGGCAGCAGATCACGCGCGATCAAGCGCCACTATGATTTTATACGTATCAACGATTATATTTATTAACCGACGAAAAAAAAAGGAGGTTCTCAATTCGACCGTATTTATATATTTTTTTATCATTATCTCCTCAACTATGCGTCTAAATAAGTTGCTGTGAAAGACAAAGTTTATCTACATAAGATAATCTTGATGATAAAATAACTTTTTTTGTTAGGATTAATATGCTATGCCTAATAATGATGATTGAAAATCACGTTCTAATTTTTACATTATTTTCGGCAGAAAATGCGTTATTGTGACTTTTTTTTAGATCTACTAAATACCAATATCTTTGTAATATGTAATACATAGTTTATATGTATGACTAACCATTTAGACAGCGCACGCGGATAAAGGAGCTCGGAAGCACTTTATCTTGTGGCTTGCATCACGAATACAATATAGCCTATGTTACTCACTGATAATGTAGCTTTCTATAAGTCAAAGAATTTTAAAAATCGGTCCAGTAGTTTCAGAGCCTATCCATTACAAACAAAAAATCAAATCTTTCCTCTTTATAATATTAGTGTACAGAATTTGACCTGTTACAGTTTTATTATAACATATCATGGTTATAAACAATAGCCCTTTTTTACAGGATTAGATGCTGCTATAGAGGGAACTACTTCAGAAGCAGTTGCTAGTGAGGCAGAGGTAGAACTAACTGTAACTGATCAACATCGTGACTCTGTAACAAGTATGGTGGAAGACTCGAATTCTCAAAAGAATACTCAACAAAGAATTAAAGAAAGCCAACTAGAAGTGCATCTACGATTTAAAACATTTCTTGACTCTCTTGCTGATGATATTTTTGAAAATAGTGATGATAACCAAAGTGACACTTTCAATGACAGCATTCCTTCAAGTCCCATACAAATAACTGAACTTGTTAACAATCAGAATCAAGAAAATGTGAAATCATCAAGTAATAATATTTTTATATTAGGATCAAAGCCTAATTTAATACACCCTGAAACTAAAATAACAGAAAAGAGGCAATTAAAGATAGCACTAAAAAATGTATGGCCCTATTTAAAGGGGAGTAAGCAGTATTGTAAACACTGCTTTATATTGTTCCCAAATACTGATGCATTGAATGATCACATGAACAAAATACATACTCTTAGAACTATCAATTCTGTAAAAAAGAAAAATAATCAAAACAGACTAAAATTTACCGAAATTCAATTTCAGTGTGAAATCTGTAATGTTACATTATGCTCAAAAGGCAATCTTGTTAGACATTTGAAAACGGTTCACAAAGTACCTAAACCTAATATTAAATCTGCAAACTTTATTTATAAATCAAGATCATCCAAAACAAACAATAAAAGGTTTAAAACTAAAAAGTTATTACTGAAAGACACAAACACGAAGTCAGCCGAAAATAATAATTGTTTTCACTGTCATAAGCAATTTGAATCTCAGAGTTCTCTAATTGAACATCTTTATGATGTTTTAAATCCAAATAAAGTAGTTTCAAAGGATTCCAATAAAAGTAAACACTCTAAAAAATCAGACATTATGCTAGCCAAAGGTGGGGATAATATTAATAATAGAGAGTGTAGCAAATTAGATGAAAATAAAAAAGAAATTCATTTGAATAGTAATTCTACTTCAATTTCAATTGACAACGATTTACAAAAAGCCTATTCTGCATGTAAAGGACTACTTGAATCGAAGGTAACAGAAAATAAGCAAAAAAGCTCAAGGCTAAACGAACTTACAGAGAATAATAAAATGTGTATTACGGAACAAAAAGACGTTATTGCAAATAAGAACAGTGAATCAGAATCAACTGATCATAATTTATTTTATCATCAGAGCGCTGATATTTCTGACCGTGTTATTTCAAATGACAGTAACAACCAGGATAAAGTTGAGAATTCTGGAAACGTTATCAGTATGCAAAATAAACAAGTATACCAATGTTACATATGCTCTCAATATAAGAAACGTTGGAAATGGTATATTAACCATATGAATGGTCATAATATAAAGAACATGCTTGATGCAGATACAGTTACATTTGATGCCCAGTGTAAATTTTGCGATGTAAAAAATCCCTGTGATTTAAGATTGTACAATCGTCACATATCACACTTTCATCGCGAAAAAATATATAAGAAGGTAAATACAGATGGAAAAGCATTTACCTCTGTTCTGTTTAAATGTTTAAAGTGTGAAGTATGCTTTTTGACTGCCAGCGCTTCAAAGAAACATGCTGAACACGTGGCAATATTCGTTAATTGGAAATGCCCTGATTGTCATAGATTATTTAAAATTAAGGATAGAGCAGTACATTTAAAACAACATTTATTATCCAAAAATATAACTGTTTTCGCTTTATGTGACTCTGCACTGGACCGAGTTTTATATAAATGTTTAAGATGCGCAGTACATTTTAGTGAAAAAGAATACTTCACTCATTACGCAACGTGTGATTTAGAAATGCCTAATTCAGCTTACTGCAAGACTTGTGATATTTTAGTTAACAGAAATGATATAGCTTTACACGAACAAAGGCATAAAGATAAAAAACTGCAGCTAAATGACTTTACTCTAATAGAATCAGATGTCATAAATAACGTTAAAGAACAAAATAAGAAAGAAAAGCAGAATACGCATACAAAATCAAAATTTGCTCTCACTTTTTGCTCTACATGTAATTGTTTTTTAAGCGATCAAGGAAGAAAACGTAAAGCTCACATTGAAGGGCGATGTGGTGTTATAAATCCCAGGATGTGCAGAAAATGTGGACTTACATTTACTTCCAGAGGATATCTTTCACATAAGATGCTGCATGATAAAGTAAAGAATCTGAATTTGCAAGCTTTTTATTTTTACGACATTAAAACTAAAAAGCAAATTCGGCCTCCTATGCCGAAATATCCGAATTGTAATATTTGTGAAGTACACTTCCTAGGTAAAAAAGCCATTAAGGAACATTTATGTACCAAACAGAACTCTACTACGTGTAATTTCTGTAAGATAAAGCTAACAGAAGGTGCGTTCAAGTTGCATGTAAATTTTCATAATTATAAATTGTCAACTACTGCGCTGAGTAAAAAACAAAGGGCAAGTTATAATGCGGAAAATGCGATAACTAGTACTACGAACAGTACTTTCAACATTTCCAAAAGTGTGGTATCGTGGAAAACTGCAATAAAACATAAAATGTCAAATTCTGTATTGCAAAAGATGGAAAGTTCGAGTTCGGAAGTGGAAGAAGCTGTAACTAGTACTACTAGTATGAATGCCATTAATAGTTTATCATCACAAAATCTAATTTCAAATGTCTCCGAAAACGACGTAAACATAAACGACTCGCCGTTTTTGTTTACATGTATCCTTTGTCATATTACAGTCGATATGTACGATAAAGTAGTTGAGCATTGTCACGACCACTATGATTATAAAGAACGTCTATTAACACAAAAAAATAAACCATCCAATGACAATTTAGATGAAAACGTTGCAACTAAAATAAAATTTGATCCATTTTATGTGCGTTTCGATAAAGATATTTGGATTAAACATATTTTTGAAAAATTAACAGCGGAACAAGAAGTATATATTCTTGAACATACCAAATACAAATTCGAATGCAGACTTAAAATGGAAGAAATTCAACCGAGTTCACCGTCCATCGTCAACGGTTCAACACTTTATAAATGTGACATATGCCGCTCTTATGTTGAACCTACTGAATTGTATGCACATGTAAGTACCAGATGTACCACTACACGAAAACACCCTTGTTCTGTTTGTGGCTTATGTTTTGCCTCTCAAAGTTATAAAAATATCCACGAAAAAACGCACGATAGTCCTAACAAAAACAAAGCATCATATAAAATAATTCTATTTAATAGACGAGTACATCAACAGTTCACTCAGATGATGCTTGCTTCGCGTAATAAATTTATTTTGTACCAATGTAGAAACTGTGAAGTTATTATTGATAAATTGCAGCGTGAAGTTCACCAATGCAGTAGTGTTGAATTATTGAAATGTTCACATTGTGGGTTACTATTTTATGATAAAGAATTAAAACTACATGCTATTAAGCATGAACTGATTAAACAGTTCCAATCTGAACATATGATTGTAATTATTTTTGGTAAGTTAGGGTGCAAAAGGGACAACAAAGTGAAGCCTTGTTTCAATGGCACCATTTATGATTTTACCTTTTATAAATGTACAAAGTGCGGACTTTGTTTTAAAACAAAATCCAGGGTATATAAGCACGTTTGTGTCCCCAAATCATATGAATCTCAGTGCCCTAAATGCTACTTGTGCTTCTTAAAAAAAGATTTAGAAGAACACTTCCAACTACATGAGAATAATTTGGAACTAGTTTACGATGATTTTAATTCTAATATTATAAGTTTCACTAAAAATACAACAGTACAGGATACCGTACAAAACGCCATAAATAAAAACCAAGAAGAAATTGATAAAGAAAGTAATATAAATAATTTACTAAACGACAACATGTCACAAAAAATTTACAAATGTAGGTGCGGCTTGCATTTTTTGGATGAATTTAATGCGAAGAAACATTTGCAGAATTGTAATCCTAGGATGAAAATATCACGACAAAGTTGCTTTAAATGTGATTTATTATTCACGCCTGGGGAACTATTCAACCATTTATTAAAACATCATAGCAATAAAAAGTTGCAGTATAAATATGATATAATAAGCGTATTAGAAGCCAATGAAAACAAAAATAGTGACATATAAAATCTATAAGTTCTCATAGTACTAAAATATTTTTTAATTTTGTAATTCGGGCCGCTATCATTTACTGTACCCGTGTTTACATTATAGTGTTATGTAATAATTTGCTTGTTAGTTATTTTTTAAATAATAAAATTCGATAGAATGTTAAAATAAGAAGCTGTTGTATGTATATCCTGCATTATTAGATAAGTAAATAAGTTCAATAGTTTTTGTATTTTACAGTTTTGAACAAAATATGAAATAAGTTGTTTAAGCATTTTCTTGTTATTAATGAAACAATAGGTAAGCAATTTCCGAAGCAAGCAAACTACAAATATTATATCCTATAGGCTATAAGTTATATTTTGTTAATTTTCTTGATTTTATTTTATTTTCGGACCTCGATTGAATTGCATTCGTTGATATTGTGGCATTAGAGCAGCGAGAACAAGTAACATATATTTTGTTGTCTATGTATAAAATTTGATATAGTAGGTCCTTACATATGAAATTGGCGTTTTATATGGAGAAAGTAAAACTTTTTTTTATGAAGTTATATTAATTAATCATATTATGCACCATTGTTATCTATGCACTTTAGTATTTGTGCCATTTTTGAAAAGGTTCATTAATTCCCTTGCTGAAAAAATTCTGAGAGCGAGAATCAATGAAATCTTTGAAGGCGGTTTGGCCTGCCTCATCGGAATCAAATTTTTTTCTTGTAAGAAATTGACTAAATCCCGGAACAAATGGTAATGTTGGATCAAGGTCCGGGGAGTATGGTGGGTGTCGGAGATATTCCAATCGTATGTAGTCTAGCGTTATCCTGAAGTAGGAATGGGCTATAGCAATTGACTAGTTTCTGTTGTTTTATCCAGACGGTTGTTCGGTTGTTTTAAGAGAAAACGCCAATTTCATATGTAAAGACCTTATATTTATACCTAGTTGATTAAATAAAACCTCTGCAAATTTTAGTTAACTATATCTAACAGGCTTTGTAGTTATTATTTACTTCGTTAAGAATGAACAATTACGAATATTATTACTGAAGGTAAAACTTACATTGTATCAATTAGTAGGTACATTCTTATTGTGATGATCGTAGTTTTGATGCGTTACTCGCATTATACTAATACTACAATAAATGTATTACCTTATTTGGCCCGTTTTATTAGTAATAAGTGTACTGTATGCAAGTAATTATTACTGAAGACTTACGACTAACTATACGAGAAATTAACCTTGGTTCGAGAATCGATCCTTGTAGTACCCCCAACTCTTAAGGCGAAACTGTGATGTGCCATTCATAATTATGTCACGTGTGTCTCTTGACGACTACGCTCTGTATAAGCCATAAGCCATATGTCGATAAAATAGGTACATACATAGGGTTTTGAAAAGGTTTATCATAGAATGGTCCTTATAAAGTTGTGTGCATATGGATTTGCAGGGCTCATGTACAACTGGATAGAATTATATCTATACATAAATATAAGCGATCAGGTTTTTAATGTTTTGTGGAATTGGCATCACTTCAGGCTTTCCCCAAGGTTGTTACTTTGGAACACCACATCAACATATTTATCAATGGTCTTCCAAATTGTTTTAATGATGCTATTCCACTTCGGTTTGCACATGACCTTAAAATGATTTTAATTTAATACAAAAGGATTTGGATTCTTTGTTGAAATGGTGTCGTCATAACGGGATGTTGTTGAATCCAGCTAAAAGTCAATATGTGATATTTACCTATATGTTAAATAAAATAGCGTATAGAGACCTAGGCGTTTTATAGGACAAAAAATAGGCAGTCATGGGACTGCCGACAGAAGTGAAAACTTAAAACGACTTGTCACATTAGCATGTCCAAAAATAAGTTTTCAATCTCAATTCAGTATCAACTTCAAGTTCGAATTGATAAAATAAACATTATTTTTAGGTGGTTAAGAAATATTTTTAGGAAGTATTTTAATTTTTTTATTAGATATTAATTTTATCAACATACTAATATAGTAATAACATTTTCACAAAGAGAATTATTGATTTCTTTATAATAGGTACAAACAAATTCATAAATACACATCAATGATATAAAATTTTATCAATTGAATTTCCAACATTAGTTTCATCAATTATCATCCATAATTTCAACAATTCTCACATTACTATCAGTGTCATCCACGAATAGTTGTCCAGAGTCTGTTGTGTGTGATTACGGGTCACATGAAAAGAGAATATTGTTGTTTAGTACACAGTCTTCAAGAAAACTTATGATTAAATACAAACATTTCTTTGGCGATGGCACTTTTAAGGTTTGTCCTCGACCGTTTACGCAGCAGTACACTATACACTGTGATATTGGGAGTGAGCAACAAACTGGAATCTACATATTCTATAAGGTTCAATCTTATAAAATCACAAATTCGCGACTGGAATCCAATAATTTTTACAGTTGACTTTGATTATACTATGATAAAAATCATCAGAAATTATTGCCCGAATGCTACCTTGCATGGTTGTTTTTATTATTTTATTAAATGCTTTGGAAAAAAGGACGCCTGTTGAAATTAAACTGTAAAAGATTATAAAAGGATTGCCCTTACAGCAGCATTACCTCTGTTCAGTGGCGGCCTTAGGGGGTGGCAAGCAGGGCAACCGCCCGGGGCCTCGCTCTGGCAGGGGCCCCGCGAACTCGCACAAAGACCCAAGGAGAAAAATCTCTTTGCTGGCAGTGAAACTACGTGGGACTGGGTAGAGTCGATGAAGGTCGTTAAATATCAAGTAAGCGATATATGTGATGCTTTGAAAGACTTAGCGGCAAATAAAACAGATCGGCAATTGGTTAGTGAATACCGTTTAATAGAAAAGTGAAAGATATTGACATACTTCTAGTTTTGTAGTATATAGTACAATTTTCGCAAAGATCTATCGCCCGGGGCCTCGCAGTGCCTAAGGCCGCCCCTGCCTCTGTTACCACCTAATAACATGATTGAAGGGTGGTTATACGTAGTGGCAGTCCTAGCTAGCTACATTTTACATGGTACGAGACCGCAAAGTGACGCTTCTATAATTTCAAAAGCTTAGTGTTCCTAAACTATGCAGCTGTAGTGATTATAAATAAACTATATATATATTAATTTATTATGGACTCTATCCCGCGCGAAGAAAAATAAACTAAAACCGTTATAGTATATTAACTATTAACCATACCGTTATAGTAGAATTTTTCATTATTTAATTTAATAAAGTTTAAAACACAAATTAGTTTCAAGTATCACCATTATTTTATGTATAGTTTCAGTGATACCATAAGTTATTGAGTAGCGTCCTCAATTATTTTCATGCGTTTTTTGCCAAACTATAGTTGTGTACGTCACAAATCTGATCAGATATGTAAGAAGATTACGTAATTTCCCTAGCGGATCCGTATATCTATGCCGTATATACTCAGTACACACCAAGTATACATAGTGTATATGTGTCAAATTCACCCTGAATATACATCGAGTATACACCGGATTTTTTTTAGTCTCGTGAGCTGAAATTTTTTAAGGTCCAAAAGTTGAAAATTTTTATAAGTGACCAATAAGACGTGACATAATTATCGCATTACAGACGCCATAAGGGTGTATACCGGCTAAATATACCGCAGAAAAGCCAAAAGAACGAAGAACGCCTGGGGGCCGCTTTTTCATTGGGATCTTGGCGATCCCGACGAAAGTAGGTAGTGAAAACTACGTGTATGCTTAGTGTACTCGTGGTGTATATTAAGTGTAAACTTGAAGAGTATTAATTCATATACATTTGATCCACACTAAGATCTATACTGTCATCGGAGTATATTCACACATAGTTAAACGAAATTACACCACGCATAGTGCCACAGTGAGTTTACGCTAAGTCATATGATATTATCAAGCTTACGAGGTGTATACTGATTTTTTATTTCAATAAATTCAAATAATCCAAGTAAAAACTTAAGAATCTTAGAATAATTTTCGTAGATTGAATCAAATTTTCTGCAGTTATAAAGTTGGATTGTTTCACAAGTATGAAATACTTTTCGGTCTACGTTAGTATTTGTAAGCTTCTAAAAATAATTGAGACTGAAAAAAAAATTGAGTGTATACTCGGTGTAAACTTGCGGTATATAATTCGAAATCACACCGAGTATATTGGGTGTATTTTTTTTCTATACTCAGTGTGTGATCAATAAACACTAAATATACCTATCGTATTCTCCTAAGTATACAGCACACTGAGTATACACCAAATTTACACCGAGTATATACGGTGTATCCGGTGTATAAGGGTCTGCTAGGGCTCCTTCCAACTTCTACTAAAATTGAACTCGCGAAATTGATTCTTCTCCCCACATTCTTAACTATGCCGACGTCAGCTATCTAGATCTTAATGAGGACCAACTTGATAAACTTGAGAGGCTTCAAAATTTTTGTCTAGGATTAATTTTTGGCTTATGCAAATATGATCATATCTCCGAATTCCGTACTAAACTCAAGTGGCTTCCGATTCGTCTTCGCCGGAATACTCATATCCTCTCTTTACTGTATAATATCTTGTTTAACCCTGTTACCCCTATCTATTTAAAAAAACGTTTCGCATATATATACGACACACAAAATAAATATTTGAGATCATCGGAAAATCTAACATTGGAAATTCCAACTCATGCCAGAACATTTTCTGACAAATCATTTACAGTGCAAGCCGCACGCTTGTGGAATGCATTGCCAGAAGCTATCCGACGAGCACAGTCACAAGCTGTTTTTCAGAAACTTGTCAAGGATCATTACCTTTCTTCGTAAGAACCATATAATATATGGTTCTCACGAAGAAAGGTAAATTATAATATTATTATAATTAAATGTATGTGTAGTTTATGAACATATGTGTGTATGTATATTTCTTTATGTATATGTATGTATTTGTATTATATATGTAATAATAAAAAAATTGTAGACTTAAATAGACTGTTATTTATAAATTGTATATTTTTCTTATTATCTTTAATTGTTGTGCACCGCGAGTTACCTACTTCCATACAGTAAAGTCTATCCTAAGGTTGTCTGTAAGAGATCGCAGACTGCGATAAGACCACCCATTGTAATGTTACTTTATATCAAATTTCTAGATTGTATAATACTTTTTTGGTGTGCACTAAAGAGTACCTATCTATCTATCTATCAGATAGTACACTTGTATCAGGAAAATCTAGTGTAATCTAAGTTCCTGTTTATTTAATAGGTTTCATGGCTTGGCTTCCTATACTATACCAAAATTTTAATGAATGGCTGAATGGAATAAGGAAATACCAAATATGTTCACACTCAACATCGATTTTTATCTAACATCGATTAATATCGAGCATCCCTAATACGGGGTCAAGAGTTGACAACACTAAGTTGACGTTTAAATTAATTGAGTAAATAAATGAAATGATTACGATACATATTTATTGGTTAGATTAGATTATAATGCGTGAATTTTAATGTTATTATAACTGAGTGTAAACTGTAAAGCAAACGGTGCATTAATTTCTCAATTAATCATGTTGTTGTAAAAAAAGTCATTAAATTTATTACCAAAATATTTTAGTTAATAAAATAATGATCTCAGAACATAAAGAATGTTAGAAAAAGTAGTATAATCTCTATATAACTGTGGCTCTGCTTAAAATGTATTTTCACGAACGTTTTTGTCAATGGTTAGGACATTTAAAACTGTCCCGTGTAATATTATTAGTCTTCGTTATATTATTCGTGGTGCCCCTATTTACACATTACTACTTATCTAAGGTAAAGTAAATACATTTTGCGTTACGCCTTGTAGTATTTTATTATAAAGGTTTATGCGTTTTTGCATATCCCATTTTATTTTATATAACTTATCATCTTGATTTCAGAATTTTATGAAAAGAATTCTTTGTACCCAATGACATATTAACTATAGACATGCCATACACAAGCATAACTGAATCACATGCTGGCAAAACTTTACTAGAAGTGTATAGCAATACATATTATTATGTAGCTCTTTCAGTGCGTACAACTTTGTTTGTTAGACAGAGATAAACAGAGCTTTAGCTATGCAGAAAACGGTAATGTACGCTCATTAGTCAAAGCGCTTATGGCGCTATCGATCAGAAGAATGTGGGGCAAATAAAAAACCTTCAGGAGTCTTCAGGGGTGTTTCACAGGAGATATTAATTAAAAAATATATTTGCATTTTCCAGTATGATGAATCAGGTGCGCTGGCAAGTAATCCCATGCGACATACTCTGGAGGTGCTCAGTGACATGTCAACCATGAATGCTGCTGATCTCAAGCTAAGGATTGAAGAAATGCTTAGGATTAAGGTAGGGTTATTTTTCGTTTTTTATGTAAGAAAGATGTGTTAATGATTCTTATATTTCTTTCCTTTTCATATAATACTAGCAGTCCCCACGTGGCTTCTCTCGCATGTACACATATTCTTTTTCGATATTAAAAGTAGCGTAAGTTACTCCTTATATCACCAGCTATCTGCCAGTGAAAGTCCTGAGGAAATCAGTTCACCCGTACCGGAGATTAGCCATAATATCATGTAAACAATAAGTAAAGCAACTGAATTGCTTAGTAAACAGCTGTTATTATGACATTAAACAGAACAGCAGACAGCTTTTATTATACAAACAGACACTAAAATTTATTTGTATACATTGAAGTGTAAATAAACAAGGGGTGGAGACCTGCTCGTCCTGAAATACAGGTCTCGAGCCTAGCTTAAGCACCAGGCTCCTGCAGTATTATACTTTTATATCTATTTTTAAAATGTATCTATTACTATATTATGGTGAGTAAATAAATCATTATAATTATGCCTTATGGCAAGTATTCCACCTTAGCTCAAAATTCAAAATTGGAGTGAAACTAAACCCAATTTTAAATATCTTTAGTTATTATGTTTGGTGATAATTGGCATTAAGGTCCTACATTCCTGCAAGTACTATATTAGTAGGTGTATTACATTAATACTAGATATTTAAGTATTCCTGTTTTGACTGAAGTTGGATATGGTTATATGAATTCATAAAGATAATTGAGGCACATTTCTTTGTAATTATTTTTAGATTAAGTAACATAAAATAAAAATAACTGGTACAGGTTCTTTGGGAATTAGAAGTACTATTAATATTTTGACATTAATAGTCTGCGTCAGGTTGCGTAATAAATAAATAAAGATACAATGACATTTTTTCTATAATCCTCATGACTTACATGAGGAATTCTAGTGCAAAATGTAATGTTTTCAGAGTAAAGTTTTACTAAGTAGATTATGTATTTATATGTATATGAATGACATGGTAGTCAAAAAGAGGGACAATCCAGGGTCCCATGTCTGTGTTGGTCCAGGAAACATACTGTGTACCTTTTATGTGAACCTGTTTAACAGTCTCTGGCAATTTGCAAAATTACTAGAGTGTACTATAAAAAAAGCTTTTGCCGCTTAATTCTGCCCAGACCTCATAGTAGATCTAAATATCCATAAATATAAATAAGTTATGTTATTAATAAGAGAGGGTTGCCAAGTATTATTATTTAAAAATGGTCCAAACACAGGTACATAAATTCATTAAAGCTGTTTTTGTATTTCAGGCTTCAGTATCTACTGAACTACGTGAATTGGAAGCCAAACGTGGAAGGCTCCAACGCGAAGCTGCAGCTGCCAGTGCAAAAGCTGATAGCGCCAAAGCTGAGCATGCGCGTGCGGCTGCCGAACTACAGCGTTTGCGTGTGTCGGCTGACCAGGCGCGCCTTGCTCAACTCGAGGCCATACGTCGAGACTCTCCAGAACTTGCTCCTCCAACGCAAATCGTTCCTTCTCGTCCCCCTCCCATCCTACCTCCAGTAAGTCCAGACTCGGAAGTACATTGTCGTATGTTTTCCTGTTTCGATCATTCACGTTGTTCACTAACATCGGGATTTCCTGTCTACCTATACGATCCCGACGTCTTTGCACCATTGACAGGCGCTGAAGTTGATGGTTTTCTTAAAACTACTTTACGCCAAACATTGGGCTACAACACGCACATAACAAGTAATCCAAATGAGGCGTGTGTCTTCCTCGTCATTGTGGGCGAGGCTTTTCCTTTTGACAAAACTTCCTCGTAAGTTCAACATTTAATTAGGCAATTTTTTAGTTCGTATATTTCTTGTAGTCGCTTTTAGTTAATTAAATAATTTGAAATTGTATTTCAGGACTACAGGAGATACTTATAAATTATTATTGAATGAGACGGCTGTCAAAAATTTACCTTATTGGGGTGGGGATGGCCGAAACCACATACTGTTAAATATGGCTAGACGTGATTTATCAGTGGGCTCCGGCGACGCTTTTAGACGAGCGTCGACTGGACGAGCTATGATCGCTCAGTCTACATTTACGCATGAACAGTTTCGACCCGGATTTGATATAGTAACACCGCCTGCGCTTGGTCCTCCTGGAGGTGATGTTTGGTCCGATTGCGCACCACTGGCGCCCGCACGAAGAAAATATCTGCTGAGGTAAATAAAGTTTAAATACGTGTTATTATTTTTGGGCATTTTCTCCAATATGAATCGAAAGTAGTTTAAACTCTTAGATTTGTCAATTTCTAGGTACGAATTCATGAGCTACATTTAGCTTTCAGGGTTCTCAACCACCGCCGAAAGGAGTAGACAAGGATCACGATAAATCCTTGATAGAAGCATTGCAGAAAATGGTCAGCATCGCGCCGTCTTCGGACTTATTTTTACTGCAGTTTGAGTGTGATCCTCCTGTTGAGAAACGAGCCATACTTCCCATCGGCGACTGGGCTCTTTGTGGAACCGACCGGTCTCGCCGTGCGGTATTGAGAGATTCGACGTTTGCTCTTGTGCTAGCACCGGCGGACCGTACTTATACTTCAACAGCTTTGCTCCAGGCCAGAATGTATGAAGCACTCAGATCTGGCGCAATCCCAGTGTTGCTTGGTGGTGATCGCATCCGACTACCCTACCATGAGGTAATATTTTGTATAAGAAATAAGACTTTATACCTACTTTAAAAAGTTGTAAAAATATAATCGAGAATTTGGCCATACTGCTCAGCAGGAAAAATACAGCACAAATAACATAACTAGTTAAATGCAGTTGAATGGCAATTAAGATCCCAAATACAGCAGTAATCATGTTTATATAAAATCTTTTCTTACAAATTACTCACAACAGTCAAGAGAGTGACTAAATAGTTAATCAAATTCGTACAATTGATGTACCTACATCTTAACTTAGGAGAAAGATTGTTGAAGTTATTATAATTTCTTTTTCTTAAATGATAATTTTACTATTTTTAGATTATTATCGCGTCAGGATTAATATAATTACGCTAATATAATATATGTATTTACTAGCTACCCGGCCAAGCGTTACTGTAGCTAGGTAATGTGCAAAAAAAAAAAACTATCCTACATCTCAAGTTGGACCAAACTGCACTACATTGTGCAAAATTGGATCACATTATGCAAAATTGGACCACATTGTGCAAAATTGCACCACATTGTGCAAAATTGCACCACATTGTGCAAAATTGCACCACATTGTGCGATATTGTTGTACGACTTTACACCTTCACTACTCATCATGAAATTTTGTGTTCACGTTGCCATGGATACCGAAAAGAACACTTTAATCTAGAAAAAAGTACTATTCCAAAGGGATGGATAAATAACTTTTACGCGAGCGAAGCCGCGGGCAAAAACTAGTACTTTATATAATTATTGAGATTAAAGAGTTTTTTTTTCTCTTGAATTTAACTAATACTAGTACTGTAATAGTCACTATTACTACACCCGCCGATCAACGTCAGAATCAGACTAATAATGGCTCCCCGTCCCGCCGTTCATTTGTTGTTAGATTGACTAATAATGGCCCCCTATGAAGTAAGAAAGCCAGTAAAAAATTGCGCTCGGACCCCCTTTCGACGGCCGGGCGCGGGTCAAGTGTAACTTGTGGGTGTCAGCATAAGTGCTCTCACTTTACGATCACTGCGCACTATGCTCCCCGAGACAAGGAAGTTAAAACTTCTTGCTAGTGCGCAATGTATATGTAAGCGCCACGGAGGCCGATGATAGCGCGATGTAATTTGATCGCAACGCCATCTAGACAAAAAAAAGGAAATAATATTTGATTTCTAATAATGCTATCATGGTCGTAGACCGCAAATTGTGTTCCTTCTTATATGTATTTTTTTTTTGTGTAAGATGTTTTCAGACAGATAATTGATATAAAATTGTGTGCTTTTAGAAAAGACAACTTACGAACACAGAGTACACTGATTCAGGACTGTGAATCGCCCAAATCATAACATTGTCTCATGTGGAGATCGAACCTGCAATAATCGATTGACGGTGGCAGATGGCTAGGTGACAACTTAACCACTGCGATATCCAGTCATTCCATATCCGTGCATCGGTATTGTTACACCTCTTATCTTTCTTTTATTTCATCTTTCTAGGTGCTAGACTGGCGACGAGCGGTATTATCATTACCCCGAGCACGAGTTCCCGAATTACACTTCCTACTTCGCGCATTGGGTGACGCCGATCTTCTGGCCCTGCGACGACAAGGCCGCGTTCTTTGGGAACGCTACTTAAGTTCAGTTCAAGCAACTGTGGACTCGTTATTAGCAACTGTTAGAACGAGGCTACATATACCTCCACGTCCCGCGACGCCTACGTCTGCCGTGCCCGCCTTCAACGATTCATTTACTCCTCCACGTTTAGAACCACCAGCGGTTGACGCTGAGCCAGAAGAAACTTTGGGCCCCTTAGAAGCACCTTACGCAAGCCCAGCATATAGAAGAAATTACTCAGTGGCGTTACTACACGGATATGAGCTCTGGAACGAGTGGGGGGAACCATTTGCTCTATTTCCCCAGTTACCTTGGGATCCGGTCGTGACCTCGGAGGCCAGATTTTTGGGTTCTGCTGCAGGATTCAGGCCCGTGGGAGCAGGAGCTGGGGGCTCGGGACGTGAATTCAGTGAAGCACTTGGAGGTGATCGTCCTCGTGAACAGTTTACTATAGTAATACTCACGTATGAAAGGGAGGCTGTGTTGGCGGCCGCATTGGCAAGGCTTCGGGGGTTGCCCTACTTGAATAAGGTAAATTGGCCCTGTATATGATTACTATATTTAAATTGAGGGATTAAAACTAATAATTGTATATGAATACAATTATCAGTTCAGTTTTTACTTTTTAGCATACTGCAACTACAAAATACCTAGTAGTTGTACTTGTACAGTATTCTCCAATGTAGAGTTTTTTCTTTTATTCTATTTCTTGATTTTTTTTTAAATGAACACTATCGGTCGACTTTCAGAAATAAAATTCTAGGTTATAAAGACAAAAACAAAAGAGTTGTATAAATACATTGAGAACCATAATTTAAAACAAAATTATATCTTTAAAGATGTCGACAATACAACGAAATCGTATGATTGATACGATTTCGTATTCACACCACATATTTTTTATATATAATTTGAATTGCTTGATTCATTCATTTCATTTATAGATCATATCACTTATGCGTTTCTCTATTTGCTTCTAGGTTGTAGTAGTATGGAACGGCCCGTCATCCCCAAGCGCTATGACGTCATGGCCTGAAAGCGGAGCGCCTATAGCAGTCATTCGGGCGACACGCAACTCGCTCAACAATCGCTTTCTGCCATACCATCTCATAGACACGGAGGCTGTACTCTGTGTAGATGATGACGCTCATCTTAGACATGACGAGATTGTTTTTGCATTTAGGTAGGTATAAAACTTCCGCCCGAGTGACTATATCGAAAGCCGGTTTTATGGTTAGGCTGACTTAAAAGATTCAGGGCAATTTGTGCCCAAATACACCCTGTTGTATTTGAAATTTCTTTTTACACTTGTTGTCCAGGGTGAACCATAAAGCTTTTTACCCAAGCACTCCGTTAGTATTATCACTAGCTCAGTACATAGAGACACTTGAAGTCAAGTCAAATCAGTATCTCTTCATTAAACGTCAATACTAATATAATTTTTGTAGAAAATTTTAAGCAACGATTCCTGATACTGCCCTGATCGAGCTATTGCTGATAGTCCTCAATATATCCGGATAAGCGATATCCCTTTCCGTCCATTACTTTCCCATTTTACCTATCTTTCCCTTTCATTATACTTCCAATTTCCCATCTTTAGTTACCCGGTATAAGTGCCGGTGGACGGCAATAAACTTGTCCTCTATTACGGGCCATCCATTAATTACGTCACACGAATTTCATGATTTTTGGATCCCCCCGTCCTTTTCGCAGGTGGTCACACTTGTGGAACTCTCCCCTCCCTGGTGTGACGTCACATATTTTGCAATTTTATACCCAGAACTGAAAAGAGCAGTTCTAGAATTATAATGGTTTAGTAAAAGTATAGTAGCGTATGTAGTCTTTCGTTTACATATAATGTTTTGTGTTTAATACTTTAGATTGTACATGTGACGTCACGAAGCTTATGACCTCCCCCACCACCCCTCGTCACACAATGTTACACTTCATTGATCCCCCCCCCTTAACGTGTGACGTTATTTATGGATGGCCCTTTACATGAAATTGGACCAAATTATAGTTGCCTAAATGTGGGTGTTTAACCACTGCCTCCCCCTTCGGGGATTCAGGCGTGAGGGTATGTATATATGTATGTATAAATATATAAAGCTGTTAGTGAGTCTTATATTTTGTTTGTTGCATAGAGTATGGCGAGAGCATCGTGATCGAATCGTCGGTTTCCCTGGTCGATACCACGCCTGGGATCTCAATTTCAACAATGGTTTTCTATATAATTCCAACTATAGGTTAGTTATAGCACTTTTTTTTTCTAACAACACTTATGAAACTGGTGGCTCTAAACCAGTTAACCAAGTGGTCATCTCTACAATTAACTGACCTGGTTGGTATAAATTTTTGTTGACTTGATTGTCTCCGATACTTATCTTTGAAATTCATCACAAATACTAATAACTTTATTATATATACAATAAATATACAATTCGTCGTAAATCCTGCTTAACCTGGTTGTCTAAAACATCGCTCGACCTGGTTCATTCGAACACCGTTTGACCTGGTTTAAGAAATAAACTGTGGACCTGGTTGTTGCTAGCAGTGCTGTAACACTAATAATATTTTTAAATTCAGTTAAGACATAATATAATACCTTCCTCCTTCATACTGCGAAGTGCACGCGGTTACAACGAATTCCATGGCTCACTGCACTATGACCTGTTTTGCACAAAGGCTAGCGCAGTGAGACAGCTTTTAGCACAACCATTTTTCACTGATAGTGTCGGATGCGGTACTCAAACTGTTAGATAATGCAGTAAGTAATGTTACATTGTTAATAAGTACTATTTCCAAGAATTTCTTTTTGTATGTACGTATAGTATTATATTATAGGTGTATCTATATTTGTATTGTTATTTGTATGTGTTGGTTCATGACTTGAGTGAATTCACTATTCACATTCTTGAGTGTAATATATTGTTACCTAACTATGGAGGCTTGTTGTTAGCAATATGGATATATATTTGTTGTAACCACAATTATTATTATTAGTCTGTAAGCCTTCTTCAAAAGATATAAAAAAAAAATAAAGATATTTTTTCTTTGATAGCTGCGAGTTATCAATGGTTCTGACGGGGGCTGCGTTCGTCCACCGGTACTATCTGTGGGCGTACTGGCGAACGTTACCGGCCGCCATACGGGACTATGTCGACGAGTACATGAACTGCGAGGACATCGCTATGAATTTCTTAGTTTCACACATCACTAGGAAACCACCAGTCAAGGTATAGTTTGTTAAACTGATATTTGCGTACATATTTTTCATTTAATAATTAACTAATACAACGAGAATTCAAGTATTTATTATAGTATATATATATATATATAAATACATATATTATTCAAGATTTAACATATGTAACGGGTGTTTCATAAATTGGGTTGTAATTTACACTTTTTTTGGGATTTATTTCTACTGTGAGTTGCAGAATAGATTAGTTTAATTAGAACTAACTGTATGTACGATTTCCACCAGCTCCAGTATTCAAGTAGTTTATTTACACGCATTCGAAGTTCGAAGTCATTACTAGCTCGAACAGGAAATTCTGATATAATTTCGATATTAATTAGACAAATATCGTAGTTATCAAGTCATTCGTCTGTCTTCGGACAACAAACGAATTATGTCATATGTGATGTTTTTGTTCAGCCTCAAGAGTGCGTGTTGTGCGTTGCTTAGTTGAATTGGTATGGTTGTCATTGATGTGTGGTATTTAAGATGGCAGGCTGAAAGAATGGATATTTCGAAATTTATCGGTCGTCAGTGCTTTGCCAGTTGGCTGTAGACGTATCGGGCGATTAAAATTGACGTTTTTGAAGCTTATAGTAAACTAACAACCCGCCCGGCTTCGCACGGGTAGCAGAGACATCTTCAACAATCATTAACATATTTCAATCAATTTACACAAAATCTTAACAAATTATTTACACCTAAACCTTCCTCATGAATCATTCTGTATATTAGTTAAAACCGCATGAAAATGCGTTCAGTAGTTTTTCAGTTTATCATGAACAGACAGACAGACAGACGCGGCGGGGGACTTTTTATAATATTTATTTATGTTTTATTTATTTATTTATTTATTTATTTCTATTAAAAAAAATATGTAGTAATGTAGTAATGATATGGATGTTAAGTTTTAATTATTCAATATTGTACGGTATATCTTCTATATCTATATCTTTCAGCCCACGTTGCGATATTGTTGCTGCGTATGTGTTATGCCGTTCCCAAGATAACATACTTGTTGCGGACTACTCCGACGTGGCTATGCCCGGAAGCTGTCTCCTCTTTTGACGGCGCTTTAAGGGATACAGCTGCGTCAATTCTTAACGTCTCCTTTGATGAGCAGCAGTGGCTACAGGTGACTCTGCCTATAAGACATGGGGGGCTTGGATTGCGACGTGTACAGGACGTCGGCCTTCCGGCGTTCTTGGCATCGGCTCATGGGGTTGCGAACCTTGTTGCTGTCATCCTTTCTACTAATGGTGATAGGGCAAGCATACCCTATGTGGCTGAGGCATTGTCAGCATGGTCTGCTTTCAACGCAGGTATGGCGGCTCCGGTGACCCCACACGTCCAGCGGTCATGGGATGACGTTAGTGTTAAAGGGACCTTGCAACTGTTGATGGACAGGGCAACGGGTGCCGATTTGGCTAGACTCCGGGCTGTATCGCAACCAGAATCAGGGGCATGGTTGCAAGCGCTTCCTTCACCACATCTGGGAACCTTACTAGATGACGACTCCTTGCGTGTGGCAGTGGCTATTCGCCTGGGCTGCAGGGTGTGTGAACCCCATCAGTGCACCTGTAGTTCCATGGTTGGGGCAGATGGTCACCACGCACTCAGCTGTCGTCGGTCCACCGGGAGGTTTCCGCGACACCATGCCCTCAACGATATAGTTCGGAGGGCCCTAATATCGGCAAATATGCCCTGCGTACTCGAGCCGCCAGGTCTCAGCAGGTCAGACGGAAAGCGACCGGATGGTTTGACTTTGGTGCCGTGGAAAAACGGCAAGTGCCTGGTGTGGGACGCTACATGCGTCAGCACTGTCGCGGCCACACACCTTGGTCGAACCGTCCACACACCGGCTGCGGCGGCAGAGAACGCTGCAAATAAAAAACGTGTGAAGTACGCCGCAATGGAGCCGCAATACTATTTTGTGCCTATTGCAGTGGAGACTTTGGGCAGTTGGGGCTCTGAGGCGAAGAGCTTCATCACGGATATCGGCCGCCGGATTAGGGATAGGAATGGTGACTCCCGTTCTGGGTCTTTCCTGGTGCAAAGGTTATCCATTGCCATTCAGCGAGGCAACGCTGCCAGCATAATGGGCACTTTTGCGCCGGGAGTGATGCGGGACGGGTTACTTTAACCATTTTAATTTAATTTAAATGTATATATTTAAATGTATTAATAAATAAATTATACAGGTGACGTCACGGTGGACTTTCCGGTGTCCTGGGTGTCCGGTTACATTATCTGCAGATGAGACACACTTCCACGAGAGACATAAATGTATACAGTTCTTCTCACAGGTAACTATAATATATCTTAATCAATCAGCAAGTGAGACGATAACCAGCCACTTCGAAATCTTAAAAAAATATCGTTCTCATATTTATTACATCTGAATACATACTTATTATAAAGATTGTCAGTGTGTTATTAATGTACTTATGTGAAGATTATAAAAACGATAACAACGTTTTACAGTGTTATCGTTTTTTAGGGTTCCGTACCCGAAGGGTTACTAACTAAGCCTCCGCTGTCTGTCAGCGGGCTGTATCTCATCATCCGTAATAGGTAGATAGTTTTCACAGAATGTGTATTTCTTTTGTCGCTATAACAACAAATAATAAAAATAAATTAAACATTAAAGGGGGCTCCCCCCTACTCTACATAGTATTCAATCTTGTAGGATGGTGTGGAAGCCTTCATGCGCGAGTCCAACTCGCGCTTGGCCGGTTTTTTATTTATTTTTTCGATAATCAGTCAAAAGACCAGTGAACTCCTATAAATCTTATGGTCTAGACCCACTTGTGACAGATTTAAAAGCTTTGTTTTATAAAATATATCAAAATTATTTTCTAAAACTAGCGCTAAACTACGAAGACCAGCAAAATTGTTTAGTAAGAAATGAATACAAACATCGTTTATTGTATCAGGCGTAATATAAATTACTGACTTACGATTATAAATAAATACAGTGACTTGAAACTATCGAAGCGGTTGGTCACACTCCTACACGTCTCCAGTTTTTTGCAAGAACACGAGCAGCATCTTTCCCCAAGGATTATTAAAATTGCTATAGCCATGGTAAAATGGTTTGTCATCAACATTGTTCAGTCAACATTCTTAATCTGTCTTACCTACCTACTTTTCACTGTAAGAAACAGCGGTCAAAATTAGTTTTGACTGAATTCTTACTTTTTTTGTGCGTGTGGAAACCCCTCGGGCTCACACCCCACCGGGGTTTTTGGGTCGGAATGGAACCGACTGAAACCACACAGTGTGCAATCCTAAAAATATTTTGACTGAAATTTTTATTTAAGATTTAGTTAGTTGAGAATAATTTTGGCTGGTTTTGAGTTTTGACTGCAACAAACATAATATCTATTTTGTTTTAGGTAATGGGGTACACGCCTCTTCTATCGACGCAGTACCGCGCGGATTCCGTGCTCTTCAAGACGCGGATACCGCACGATAAACAGAAATGTTTCAAGTTTATTTAACGCGTTCATAAGTTACATTCTTCTGACAGTAGGTATGGAATTATACCTAACACATCTACTGAAAAAATCTCATTGTCAACAAAAAGAGAAGTTAGCTTCACTAAAAAAAAATATACATATATGTTATGTAACAAATTATAACAGAATGAATAAACTCGAGTATTACCTCAGACTACATACATATACGATGATAAACATAAAATTTAAGTACTAAAAATAATAAACTATTTTTTGCACTATAAATATAAACCAAATATGTATACAGTAACTGTGGAGAACTGTGATCATCGTCGTATTTACATGAGTATCCGTAAGATCGTGTTAATTAACCATCTTCAAAAAAGAAGGAGGTTCTCGATTCGACTGTTTTTTTAGATCAAAATAGTGCTCACATTTATAAAGTTAAGAGATAGATGTATTACAAGAAACGACAGAAACTTATTCAAAATTTTTTGTGAACCTTGCAATAACAAAAAAATGATTTGACAACGAAAATGAAAAACGTTGAAATGTTTGTTTGTGTGAGAATGTGTGTTTAGGAATAGACATTTTTTTGTTTTTTATTAGGATAGTTATGTGTGTTTGAAAACAATCGCCTTTTGATGCTGCATTCTGAAGTTTCTTGTAATAGGCATCTAGCACGCATGCATCATCAACTGATTAGTGATGTACGGTTCGTTATTTATTAGTTAAATATTCTACTTGAGATTTGGCACTAGGTACTGAAATGTTTGTTCATGTCTTCTGATAATACTTACTATCTAATTGCCTCGTGCAGGGGCGCAACAACCCTCAGAAAGTAGGGGGTGTCCACAGTATTTTTTATGACAACAAAAAAAAAAGGTCATCAAAATTCTTTTTACGGCGAACAACATTTTAATTACAATTTATTTTGATTTACATTTTTATTGCATCGTCTTCTGGGTTATGTGGGCATATTTGGACACCCTCTAAGGGGGTGTCCACAGGTTTTTAGGGGGTGTCCGGACACCCTGGACACCGCCTGTTGTTGCGCCCCTGACTCTTGGATAGATTCAGAAATTTAATATAAAATATTAAAGTATAGTTGCGAATGCTAGATCTTGAGTTGAGATGAGAGTTACATTTAAATTATAATATTGGACCTTTATATATACACCCTGATGCGAAAACAGTTTTCTCGTCTCATCGTACCTTATTCCAATTAAGGCAAAAGGACTAAAATTAAATAATTTATTATCGCTTCACTGTTTATACAAGGTGCGGTACACGCGGTAAGATCACAATAATAGTATATTAGGGATTATGCAATATAGGACGACAGTCATATCCAGTGCTGAAAAGCTATTTTATAAACTTTAATTATAAGTTAACTTAACTTTAAGTAACTTACTCGAAACAAAAGCTATTAACAATTGTTAATAGATTTTTTCGAATGAATTACTTTTGATTTTCTTTCTATTTCCGTTAAGTTCTTTAGGAATTGATCAATTTATTAGAGTACGGTGCGTAAACGTAAACGAAGTTCATAGCTAATTGTAAATATATGTACCTACATATTTTTTATATTATAGGTTTTCAACTAAATCATAAAAAAGGAAAAAAAAGATTTGTTTGTTTTGCACTAAAATTGTGATTTTTTTTAATAGGGTGCGTGTGCAATCTTGCGTATAATAGGGTCTACGCAGGGGAGGTACACAACTGCATTCCCCAATCAATGTTTGTAGCTCTGTGGCCGGCTGTCAGCGTTTCGTTGATGTTCAAGTGTTTAAAGCCTTGCGCCTGTTTTTCTAATTTTTGGTACAGGTTTTACTTCTTTTGGGACGTTTCCAATTGAAATCTTCAAAAAAAGAAATGAGAGCTGGTTAATATCTAATTTATTAACTTGCATTATTCAGTTTTAGCATAATGTAATTAAGCGTAAGTACACATTATGTACATATATATGTATAAAAATGTACATACGTTGTGTAGATAGCTTCTCAGTTTACTAACTGCAGAACGTTAGGTAGGTCTCAAGGTGACTAAGTAGTTAGTATAAATTTATCGAATTGTGTGCGAGTTGTTCATAAGGAAATACCTCTTTTATTTTTTTTTGTATTTCGAACAAGTAAAGACGAACTTCAATCGTACGTAAAGTAAATATTTATGAGCATATTATACAGCGTGTAAGTATCACCGTCGCGAATAACTTACAAAAACGTCTTTCTTTGGATACTTACCACAATGCAAAAGTCAGTTCATCATAAAAATGCCAGATTAAGGATTTACAGTCATTAGTTTGATTTTGAACTACGCAGTGTAACGCAACACGCGTACTGTGCGGTACGGTGAATGACCTTGCGCACGGCACCGTCGAAACAGCTGATTGCATAAATGTTTGACATTGCAGCTTTTGGCCAAATGGGGTATTTATTTTTTTCGGTAAAATGTTCTGTTTACTCATTGTGATATCACTTTTAAGCAAAAAAATAAAACGAATTTTCCGGCAGAAATTTTCAATGATTTTCCATCCAGAATGATGGTCTGAATACACTATTTCAGGATTCGGTACAGTGTCACTTACACCCTGTATACATATGACACTAATGTAGAATTTGTACTTCGCGTCGGGAATGGTGGGCACAACATGTCTAAAAATATCGTTTTATTTGATTACATTTTATTACAGAACCTTAGCTGTAAAATTTATATAATCATTAATTATGTAGGCATCTAAAATTTTAAGTATGTGCTTATCTTTCCTACCGACTTCTGTACCATACTTTTGCATTTAATGCCTTTAGTAATTTTGATCAAATTAGTTAATAAATGAAATAAAAAAATACATAAACCTATGTTGTAATTTTAGTACCTAATTATTTCTTTACAATCGCTATTTTTGAAGACTGATTGACTTTTATTTGCATATAAGCATTTTTTATTAAATTGTTATATAACCGTGTGACGTTTACACGCGCATGTTCTTACATTGTGAATGAATCCAATATTATAAATATAAAATAATAGTAATTTGTTTATTAATTGTATACTTTTTAAAGAATATTTTGCATTTAACATTTTAATAAAATATTTAGTCAAGTGTAAGTCTTATGTTTTATTTGGTCACACAATCTTCCTACTACAAAATAGTCATACGAGCAAGAAGGTTTAGTATTTGAAGACAATCCATAATATTTGTGAGCTGTTATGTATCGAATATCTACTCGCTAGAAGTTTGTACTTGTACGTAGGTGCACAACGATGGCTCTGCCACCTGATGGCGCAAATCCCAATCTTTTACGTAAACAATACTTGACATTGGCACTTCACGTTATTAAATAATAACATTATGTAAAGCAGTGAAAAATAACATTTAACTTCTGGATGCTTGAACACTTAAAAGAAAATTAAAAATAAGTCAAATAGTGTGTCACACAAAGGTACACACCTACCTACATTCTATTCTATTACTTTCCCACGAATAGTACTCACTTTCCCATGGTTATGTGATAAACGACATAAGTGGACAAATGCAGTAAAAAGCAAGGAAGGGGGTGTCCACAGGTTTTTAGGTCTGTTGTCCGTTTCTGTTGTTGCGCCCCTGGAAAGTGGGAACCTGTTGATTTGCCCAGCACCGGGGTTGACAAATATTGTTACTCCTCCTGGACCAAAACCTGGATACGCCTATGATATATTATCTTAAATATACCTAATATATTTATATAATAATGATTCCACACGGTAGTTCACGGCAGCAACATCCGATACTTGTTGCCGCAACCGCAACCTCAGAGGCTGTCCGCTACTCGAATTACTGAGTAGGTACTTTGTAATTACGTGGATCATGATCAACCACAACCCTTACAGGTGTAGGTACCTAATGTAACATCTGTCTGACACGGATCGTTCTTCCTTTGATTTGATCTTATTGCTCGTGTTTACTGTAGATCATAGCCGACAGCGACTACCCGACAAGTATGTTTGATAGAGAAAAAAAATATATAGGTAAGTATTCCATAACATACCTACATAACAATTTAGTTATAGGGGTCGGACTCCCAGTATGAGTTAAAGGTATCCCTGATCCCTGATCCCGACCTTATCGAGCTATCGCTAAAATTCCCAAATTCATCCGAATAATCAATCTTCCCCTTCCATAGCCTTCCCTTTTAGTGTCGGTACTCCTAATTTACCCATTTTTAATTCCCAAAGTGACCGGTTGGCGGTAATAGGCTTGCCCTTATAAGGCACCTACATGTAAAGGTAAGGCCGCTATTACCTACACAATTATGTACATCTACAAAAAACGAAAAGTCGAGTCAAGCGACACGCGGCGAATAAAGATGACGCACTGCCACATCGAACAGAACATTAATCAGAAGCAGCAACACCTACAATACCTATTTTCGTTTAAAAGTTCCGGCTTATATAGTGTAAAACAATTTAAAGTATGTGACTTGAATCACCATATAAATATAGAACTATAGTAGCACTATTGCGTCACTATACTCCAATTTTTCAATTAGGTACGGTTATGAGTATATTTGAAATAGTGTTCTCTTCCGGCCTAAGAAATGATGTAGGTAGACGTCATGTGTCCACTTTAGTCTGAACATTGATACATCAATAGAACTTTTTATTAAGTCATTAATTTACTTGCGTCACACGTAGGTACCTCCCTACATGTTTTTTTTTATAGTTATATTCTGATAATATACTAAAATTTGGATTATTTGGATACGAATATTTGAATAATATTATACCGGTTTCGAATGCGTTACTGATAACAAATAGATATAATTCAGATAGATAGATTCTGTTAGGTATGGATATTTTTAAGATAGGTAGGTACCTACTGTAATAGCAAAATATAGATATTTTAATGGTTTGGGTTTATTTCTAGGTTATGAATTGGTAGTATTAATATATACTTAGTATTAGTAAAAAAAAAACCCTATATGCTACGAAATAGGTACAATGATTTTATATTAAGCAAAACAACATTATACCAGCCATTTAAGCCACATGGAACTACAGCCATAGCAAAAGGCCATAAGCAACATTTAAGAAATCATAAAAACCTGTTAGACGGTTTCCTATTTAGACTCTGCCCATACCCGAATTTATCCATAACTTTTATAGCGGTTACTGACCGTAACCGGTTTTTGACGATGCTGGAGCTCCATGAGATCCCTGCTTTAAATTAAAACTTATTGTTTTCCAATACAATCCTACAGTAACATAATACCTTTCAAACACTACGTTATTTTTATCATCTCAATCTTATTTTTCATTAGTAAATCTTACGAACTATTTATTCTGAGTATGGCGTTGAAACACCACAAATGTCTGACTTCACTGCTTTGTTAAGATTTCTTTCCTAAACTTTGTTCTGTAGATTAATCTCTAGACTTCGAACAAGAGACTTAAGTAGACCTTTTCAGGTCTTTCGCTTTCGACATTGTTGTTCATCAGTAACATTAATATAATAATCTTTTCAGACAAGACCTTCACGACGTCAACAATAATTATTTTCTTTTCAAATACCTTGGAGATCAATTTCTTGGAATATGTAATTATATTAATATCACTTAGCTACTAGCTATCCACGCGGTTTAACCCGCCTTTTAGATTATTCATATAAGTATCAGCTATTCTGTGATGCCCGCAAGTTCGCCAGTTTCAACGACTATCAGTTTTGTTGGGTAAAAAACCCAAAATTTTTCTTCGGAAAGCATGTATGGGAAGCTGTTATCGTTTCATCAGTGGCTTGTCTTAATAAGTTATTGAAACCACAATAACTATAGGGGTTTAGTTACATTTACTGGCGGATATTTAAGTTAATTGTATATTACCTTAAGCGTCTGTATGTTTTGATTTGGAAAATTTATTACTAAACGGTTCTATGTATTATATAAGAAAATCAAATTTAACATGTATTATAGCTTTAATAAACTTATTATGTCATACACAACATGCTCCCTTCATACACACACTTCATATAAACACTCTCACTTCTACATTATCTATCTATCAATTTATACTACAAAATACGTAGGTGTACACTGCACACATAGCATCAGTTTATGTACAACAACTTGTGATCTGCCTAATAATTTATATTTAAATGTATTTGGCATAGGTTGAAAGCTAATAAGAATATAATAAGAAATTTGACCAGTTTTTTAAATCAAAATCGAGATCATTTACAAACCGCGCCACTTACTCGTATAGGTATACCTACAGCTTTTTTTCACAATGTTTGACTTAAATTATATATCAGATGAACTAGATTCTATAGATTCAATGGAATCATATTTTTATGTAACCCTGACCAATATTAGACTTTATTTACTAATAGTAATGGTAAAAGAACAATAAAAATACTATACAAATTTTGCTGGAAATAATAGCTTTGTCAGAAGGCTCGTTAAAAACAACGTCGAACATTCCATCACTAGAAACCCACACAAACTGTACCAACCATAATATAAATTAAAACGATGGTATCATCATCTATAAAGTACATACCTCGGACGCTAACAACCTCATATGTAAGATAAAATCCGTTGAAAATTGTTAATTTATAATTTCTATTGTGTATAAAATGTGTCACGGGCATGGAATAGATTTCTAAGTTTTTGAAATCGGTGGGGAATAATAACAATTTTACAATAGGCTGCCATTTTGAAATTTCGCGCGGACTTGGCGTAGAATGAAAAACATACTAATGTCTGTAACATATTCGATTTTCATTCAATTTTTAATATTTCAACGTGCATTTTCACGCATTTCATAATCATTTTTAATTTCTTCGCGTTTTTTATCTTTCTCGTTTTTTTAAACAATGGAAAAAAATCTAACGTAAAATCGTCGGATAAACAGCTTTTAAGCTTAACATTTTGCTGTAAAAGCAATACTTTTCGAGATAATTAATAAAAACCAAAAAAAAACGATTTTTAAGTTATTTTGCAATAATACTATGCCGACAGATGAATGTGGGATAGAAATAATAATTCATGGGCTGCGCCGGAATATTGTTGTGAAGTGCCACTTCAACAGTTCTACCATTCATCCATTACTACAATCCATTGTTCATCCAATTTACAAGCGTGGGGACAAAACAAGTGTCAACAACTACCGGCCCATATCTGTACTGGTAGACGGTACAAGGTTAGGAACCTTTGTCTTATAAACTTTATCGACAAAAACCAACATAGGTATTAGCTCCAAATCAGTTCGGCTTTAAGGCCTCAAAAAATGCAGTAACCTCTCTTGTTGATGAGATAGAAGAGTGCCTTGACAACAAGGACAAAATGTCTGGGCATCTTTCTTGAACTTACGAAAGCCTTCGTAAGTTCAAGAAAGCCAAGAAGCCTTACACCGTCTCCGTCCCACACCTCTTGTTAAAGATGGGAAGGCTGGGAATTCGGGGATCTCCCCTTCGGATATTTAAGGACTATCTATCTAACGGACAAGAATAAAAATATATTCTCTTGTTAGTAATAGCGTTCCTCAATATATTGGCATTCCTCAAGGTTCAGTGTTAGGCCCAACCCTTTTCCTACTTTTTATAAACTCCTTAGCAATCTGTTGCTCCTTAATTGTTCCATCTTTGAATGTGCCGATGACACTGCATTGCTAGTCCGTGCTAAAACCTGGTACGAGGTGTTTACCCTGGCTAGTAAAGCTCTGCGTCAAGTATCTCAATGGCTGTCCACTAACCTATATTAATAATGAATTTTAACAAAACTACCTATCCAACTTTCTCTCTGACCACTACCACGCAAACTTCTTCAGACCCGTTTTATCTCAAAGCTCACTCTTACCCAAAAAAAAAGAACGCTCCATCCTTATCTTGTCACTCTCCTCCCTTAACGAGATCCACCTGCGTTAAATATTATCTTGATGTATAGGTACCAAAACCGTCCATGGTTCAAGATACGTGAGACACCAATATTTACCTACCTACACCTATTATACAACACTGCAAATAAAGACTGCTATATTTTTTTTCTTTTTATGTGTTTATCCATTGCTTAAATCTCAATGTAGGAAGGTAGTATCTAAATGGTTGATGAACATAACATATGCAGAAACCGAAAATATGTTTAAGAAATCAATATCCTAATGACATTATCTGTTTAAGTTATTTTTATAGTATGTGGCACAATTCTACTAGCATTCTCATTATGTTCCGAGCAAAGTGAATTAGCAGTACCTTTATTGAGTAGGTACTCACAAAGCTGGCGGACCTTACGACACCATTTTCGAGAAGTGTAAAAGAAAGCAGGGTATGCTTTCCTCGCAATGCACGCGAATTCTTGCTTGGAAAGAGAGTCTGACGTCAGAGATGCCGTATGTTTTTGGCCGGTTCAACATAGACAAAATCGCTCTCTTCAGAATGGTATTCGAAGATTTCTACGCGTCTGTGATACCCCTGGTTTTGCAAAATGTACATACGCCGACTGCTTGTTTATTACTTGGCTTGGCCCGTATAAAAGGTAACCCCCTAGGAACATGTTCAGCTACTTTACCGGATTTCACACCGTGGTACCTACCAGCCAGATTAATTGCGATAGCATAGACATCTGGTCTCTTTCGCTGATAGTACAGCGTCCCCTTAAGCAGGGGTCAGGGTCATCATATTTATCAGATATAGCCATAGTAGTGATCTATTGCGCTCGGAAGGAAATGGATCATCTGCGAACCTTACGATTCATAGACCCTCTTGTACTCTACATTTTTAGATGGTGTGATACCCCAAAGTAGCGCCCCTATATAATTGATGAGCTTTGTTTTTTTTTAGTCCTCAAAAAATATATGTTGTGTGTCGCCGTAAAAAGTTAACGACCTTTTTTTTTGTTTAATGTTTCGGTTGATTTCGGCGCCCCGCGCACAACGGCCGCGCTCGCACCGCCCTAGGGCCGCCCCCGCCTGCTAGCGTTCGTATTTGAATAAAAGGGTTGTTAATGAAACACTGAAGTAAATAATTTTATATTTATTTATAATCATGCAGGAGACAAAACTTTACACTCATATTATTTAATTTGACATTCGCTCAAATCAGTTACATCAAAATTTCATTCAGTATCTCACGCTGGTATGTTGCTTTTGAACACGTTGGTTTGAAACTCGTTACATGTTTAGATAACACTATTTATTATACTTAATGTAAAGTCAACTACACACTTGTACAGTAAAGTTCTAAACGTTGCCCTATTATAGGACAAAATAAAAAAAATAGCAATGTGTGTGAGTAATTCTTTACAGACATAATTAAAGTAGGTATTTAATCTTTTGATACTTATATTTAAATCTACATAAGAAATTGAGTTGCGCTGAGTGCGATAAATTTATAATTATACTGTATAAAATCACCTTAATCTAAATTATGCATAATATTTATAGAATTTCAAATATCAAATAGTATAAAATTTTTGATTATAATCAATTTTAAACACATTCAGAACAATAGAATTTATTTTTTATAATATGGGGCGGATATCAAAAGTTAACGAGAATTTATATTTGTATAAATAATATTATGTAATTATATTTACAATGGTACTTTGTTTTGCATTTATACGGATAACACTAAACAGTCGCCTAGTACTTGTAGAAGTTTAGTAGATGACCGAACATCTCGCTCTAATGAAAGAGACGGAAACACCGTTTTGGCGCCTTTAACAGGTCTACAGATAATCTAAGCGAGTAATCATTATTATAGCTACTAACTGGTTGTTCTGATGCCTTATCTTACAATGCCTACACCACTATCGTGTACTCAGCAGAGTACCGCCAATGACTTTGGACAGTCGATTAAATGTCCCGTTTCTATAGATCGTTTTCTTTTTCTATTCCATGTACTTAAATATAAAGTATTGATGTCTTTAGGCGTAGCAATAATCGGAAGGTATATTATGACAGTTTTGTAAAAATTTGTATGCAGATGTTTGTTGCCGTGGCGAATTATTTGTTATTCTTGATGTCCTTGCTACGCCTTCAGACTGTAATGCAATTTATAGTTCGTTAGGTCACAATGTGTTAAAGCTGTCGTCTATATCGAATCATAGTGTGTGGTGTGGTGGGGGGGCGACGGACGGGCCCGCGCCGGACGCCGCCGCCAGGTGGCGCTTTCAAGCCATGTCGTCTGCCTTCCCGTCCAACCTCTTCAGCTAATAAAAAAAAATTGATTAATAATTTACAATATCGATTGACAGATAAAACTTACTAAACTATATTCAATTTGTCGATACACATATAGTTTTTGTAATCATTTTGTCAATCTATTTAGTCTATCTAGAAATCTATTTAGTCTATTCATAACGACCTAAACAGGAATCCATGTACGTGCTATGAACGTATTATATACGAAGTAAACACATGTAGTAAGAATAGTAAGGTACTATATCCGTGTACGGCATACCATACCCGTATATTGTGCTTTGTACCATGAGCGTACCCCCACTCCGGTCATGGTATAGTAGGTACAGAGTTAATTGTTTCATTTTAATTTATACAAGGATCACTTATTTGTTGTTTATTTGCTGGAAGGGTGTAGCGGGTGAAGCTCTTTAATAGTAAAATGTAATCCACTCTAGTAATACTTTATCATATGGTAAGCAGAGTGTATCGCTATTCTCTATTGAAGGATTTGCGTGTCCCTTTTGTTACCATTACAGAAAAAGTAATAATATATTATGCACAGTTTCGTAAAATAGGGACAAACAATTGTGGGCGATTGTTAATAAGTAAGATACTCACGCCTTGTTCTACTGTCCATGCAGTAGTTGTCAGGCGTCCAGTACGCTTGCAAGGAAAATTAATAATTTAATTTAACTACTACAGAATTTTTATTATTATTATATACTACAGGTTATATATCCTATAGCTGCCCTATGGGGATCGAACTCGAGGATTACCTCGAGTTCATGTAGGTTCGATAGCCTACTATATTAATAGTAGGTGAGTGAATTAAATTAGTTTTACCATCGGAGCTCTCAAGTTGTACTTGTTAAATCAGAGACTAGTCTTCCAGCCTAGTTATTTTCGAAAAGTATCAAAGGTATCAAGATATATTACAAGATAGGTTAGAAGAAAAAGAGTTTGTAATTGTAAGCTGATAAATGTAGAAAGAGAGAAAGCATTTTGTTATTTCTCGGATAATTTATGCCAGTTATTGTCTGATGTCAGTCGTTCCACGATTAAGAGGCAGTTTCTTGCTTGTACGGCTGTTGTGGAGTATCACGTCTATGTACCGCCTATTAAAAATAATCCTACCACATACCTCTTTCTCATCTCCGGCAACGGCGCGGTACCTAGGAGGGGTGATCATTTCGACGGGAGGCGCAGAGAAGCCGTGCACGTACAGGAGAGCAGCCGCTATACCACCAGCGATAGGACCCGCCCAGTATACCTGGTAATGGAAATAACGACATAAATGAGACTTGTTCGTCCACAAGCACGTATTTATAATAAACGGAAACAGCAAATAATTATGATGTCATCCAACTTTTTCGAAGGAGACTGACTGAGCCGCTTATTCTGAAATCAGGATTTAGCTATGTCAGGATATGTAAGTAAGGGGAGACCTTATCTGTTTCATTGATTTTTATAGTACTAGCACAATATTCTACTTGCATGCTTATTACGTTGCGAGCAATGTGAACTAGGTAAGTACCTACATTAAGTAGGTACTCACAGTACAATGCGATGCGGACAATAAAACCACAAACCTAACATTAGTTCCAACACGGTTTAATTAGCGTCACTTGTAACTAGGCCTGCCATCACTTAAAATACCGACCCCGATCAAACACTTAAAAAATCCCCGGACACATGCATGAAATTAAGATTTTCGCCCGGACACCTTAAAAAAAAACGCCGATTCCATTTAAATTTTTAGCTTGTTAACGATTCATCTAACAATTATAATTGTCCCCTGGCACAGAGTGTCCGGGTTTTACCCGGACACTTTATGAAAACCCCGCCCGGATGCTCCCCGGACGCCCTCTAAACTAGGACGAATCCGGGGAAACCCGGACGGATGGCAGCCCTACTTGTAACTAACTAAGTATGTAAACAAATCTTGGAAGTTAATTTTAACGTACTACTAATAGTCGTATCGAAATGAAACTCTATGTATATGTAGTTTGGAAGACAATACTACGATATGAAACCTTGGAGCTGATCTGATGATGAATCCAGGAGATGGATAGTAGCTACTAGTGAACTCTTTGAGTTGGGACTCATGGAGGTTTACGATACCTATTGTAAATTAACTTTACTAACACTGTACTTTGAATTGCTTTTCAATTATTAAATTGTCTCTGGAGTAAGTAGCTTTCAATTTACTCTCGAGAAGTTATTTCTACAATGGAATAGAAGAATCGCATTCTTCGGAACTCCTGTTTCACTAGGAAACTTTACACTTTTGTATCGTTTTTTTTTAATAACCCTTTTGGTAATCAGACATCACATCCAAGCGTATAGCAGATGTTTTAACGAGTCCAACAGATTAGACTTGGTTACTTTCTCACTTAATCACAATAGTTAAGTATTTAATAAACATAAAACGAAGGCAGTTACAGAATATTAACATATGCTGTGGCGTAGATAGTGAGGAAATATTTACAACGTTCACGGCGAACGTGAAAGTTTTAAGTTTATTGAAATAATTAGAACATCATGTTAATTAAGCAGGTCAGCAAATTCTTTGCATCAGCATTCCCCATTTAGACAACATCCAGCCAAATTGCAGTTCCACAATCTATTTGTCTTTTAGTCTCTATTTCCATGTTAAATCAACTATTATATACCGAGCAGGTTAACTGAGTACCGTCAAAGATTTTGTATTACATTCATATTTGGCTTAAACAAATCCCCCCAATATTGTTGTCTCCTTCCCACACCTTCATGATGGACGTACTACGCTTCAGTAAGTATGTGTAACTAATACGTTATAATAGATTTTATTGATTTTCTCTAAATTGCGGTTTTCTTCACGGAACAGTAAAATCAAGAGAAAGTGCCACGAAGCAATAGCACAGATGTTTGCAACATTTACTCTGTCGCGATTGGCTCCCTGATATATCATGACATAGGGAGCACATTAACTGACCAATGATATCATTTTGTATTTTTTTGTATTGAAATATTGAATTGTAAATTGATTTGACTACTACTGCTACACTGGTAACTAAGTGGTAACTAAGCATAAAAGCTTACCTTCTCTCTCTTGCTTCTTAATAGTACGAAAATTTCTTAAAACAAAGTGTCCACCAAATTTTAATAGGTGTTATATATAGGTAGGTATACCCTTTCTATTTCTCTGTTATTTTATTACAACACGGACACGGAGCCATGCTCAAGAGCTCTATCATCCAATACAACTTCGGTTAAAGAACCCTATCGTCACCAAAAATAACAAAAACTACGACACTTGAGATACTAATAAATAAATAAATAAATAAATAAATAAATACTTTGTTGGAATATGCAACAATTGGTTGTTTATTTTATTTTCTGCATCGTTTATAAAATATTTAACTTACCCAGTGGTCAGCCCATTCGTTGGCTACAAGCGCTGAGCCGAAGGAGCGGGCAGGGTTCATAGCAGAGCCGGTGTAATCTACGGCAAGTAAGTGACCCAAAGTCACAGTGAGACCGATCGCCAAAGGAGCGGTTGATTTGTGGTCTGGTTTGTTGCCATCGCATACCTGTAAATTTTCATTAAATATTTATAGCAGTTTGCAGCCCGCTGTGCTGATTTGAGCGGATTATAAGTAAAAGCTGTTTTGTTCTGAATAGAACACCCCCAGCTTGTTTGGGGGAGGATAGGGGTGGGCAACGCCCTCGTGACATCGCTGGCTTGAGAAATAACTGCTAAATGCTAACTTTTAAACATTCGCGTTCCATTATATAATTGTGTATTTATACGGGAATTAACGCGATCAAGAAATAGGTCTTACATACCTCTGAATTGCCACGTTTAGTGCAACCTGTTTGAAACCTCAGGTTATTCAGAGGTATGTTCATACCTATTTTGTAATCGCTTAAATAACTGCTAATTAATTGATTACAATCAGGCGGTGCTTATGCTTTTCTCGAAATTCAGTTGCTTAAAAAATACAAAAATATGTGCATTGTGTAGAATGCACAATAATAAATAATGAATTTAGATGTGCTGGTGCTGGTTAAAATGGATGAACTCTCACTTGCATTTTTATTAGTAGCATTATTTTTTAAATCTCTATGTTTATCTACTAGCCGCTAGATGGCGGAAGTAAACGTTAAATGTATTACCATGTCAAATATTTATTCTGCAAGATACACACGATTGTACACGGAAAACAGATCATGATCGAGAACCTTAAGAGAACACTTTTTACTTTAAAACACCAGACATCAATGTAATCAGTGAACTGTGAAATTAAACATTCATTTTCTACTTTGTTCTTTTGTAGTTAGGTACTTTTTTAATTGTAGACCATAGCTGATTACGGCGACATCGGCGCTCGTATTGACTTACAGAATAGATGTGTACAGAAGTATGTGCCTAATAAGTGTGTAGGCATGTTCCGTGTGTGTAGGATCATGAACTTGAATATTTTAAAAGGAAAGAACGTGTTAGGTACCTAATTCATCTACGATTAGATACCTACCACTTTATTTCAAGTACTTTTAAAAAAGTCTCTTTTAAAAATTAATTAAAGAATCACTGTTTTGTTAGGCGCCACCCTCACGCGCTAAACATTGACACGACAGGTCGCTTCACCTACCAAACAAATGGACCGATTTAAGTGCGTTTTTTTTTGTTTGAAAGGTGACTTGATCGAGAGTGTTGTTAGATATAATTCAAGAAAATCTGTTCAGCCATTCGAAGATCATCAGCTCTTTTCTAATCGTTGAAGGGATGTTTAAGTCGTGTTTTAAATTTATGATTATATAGAAATACATTAATATAGATCACTGTATTTAAACCTGGTTCATCCAAACCTAAATACTTAGTGAAGTTCTAGTTTTAATTTTGAACTTGCTATGTTTTCTTTGTAGCATTTTTCTGTATACACAAGCCATTGTGTCAAATGATAAAACATTTGTAAATATTGCTACATTAACATGTTACATATCATGGCACAGTTATGTTATCATGTGGTATGGGCACGTGGGACGACAATATAAAATATTGAATAAGTGGGTACTGTTATAGTGATGACGTCACGAACATCAATCTACATCTTAGTGACATAATGTTGATGTCTAAAACGCTGTACACACGGAACGACTCCACGCACAATTTGACTAGATTTTCAATCGAATCGTTTCGTGTGTACGCAAATCGTCAAATTCAAGGTCATTGGTGGTCAAGATCCCTGACTTCATCACGTCACATCAAATCAGTTCGTATGAACGCTAATCGGGCAATTTTATCATTTAGTCTGGCTGTAGGCGGTATACTGAGCGGATGGGTTATGATTTTTTTAAGGGATGTGTGTATTTACGCATTATTAAGGCGTTTTTTTAGTTCGGTGGTTATATTTATCAGATGATTTATATTATTAGATCAATACAGGTAGCATTTCTTCAAAAACAAAAAATATTACGAATGCGGTAACCTTTCTTACCTAACACCTGTCTGGCACAGAAAATAAAATGAAATGAAAATTGGCGATTTAGTCGTTACGTGTGGACGCAAAATTTCTTTGTAAGCCAATTCAATCACGAATCTGATCAAGTAGTAAAATTGTATCTATCGTGTGTATGCCGTTTAAGTTGCGAACATCGATGTTATAACTCCGAAGCATTCGTAAGAAAAATTATTCGTACACTCCATCTCTGATTCATAAACGTCATAACAGACGATCGTTGTTATAGTTGTGTGTTTGTGCATCGTCAAAAAAAGCATGATGCTTACTCTATATTACATGCTATTATTTATTAAAAAAAATGAACTTAAGTCAATAATAAAATGAATATTAAACACAAACTGTACAGATAGTGAGTTAGGCTTAGCCGTGCCGCCGAACCCGAATCTTAGTAGGTATGTTACAAGCTTTTATATAACTTGCAACGTTTGTATGTATGTCTGTGGGTCTGGGCGTAACTAGTTACTTGTGGAATCTAATTAATAATTGAATTACAAAATAATTTTATTAAAATGTAATATAAATCATCGTTATTACACAGTATTCAATTACATTGTAATAAGAATTACTTTGGATGTGCAATGAAATGAATTACAATATATTTCAATTTATTTCAATAACTAATTACAATGTAATTGTAATTAAATTTAAATTAATCTAATTACATTTTGCTTATTACTGATGAGGGTTTGCCGCGAATCTTGGAAGCTAAATTAGAACCATTTCCCGATGTCCCATTGGGCTCAAATTTGGTGTACATATGTATCTTCGGTGACAATACAATAATATATCATGGAGATGTTCTGATGATGGAGCGGGAAGACGACTATAGGAACTTCTGAACTAAACCAAGAAATACCAATTGAGTTTGGGCTCGATTGATTCGTCTTGAGGAGTAGTTGTTAAACATCAAATCTACACTAAAATAAAACTTAATTTGTATAAAAGCTTGTTGTAATTTTTTTTTACAAGCTTTTTTATCTAATTAACACATACAAATACCTAATACTAATTTTCAAATCCCACTAGAAGTTTATACCTTTTTTTTTTTTTTTGTGCGTGTGGAAGCCCCCTCGGGCCGTCACCCCACCGGGGTTTTCGGTGGGGCGGTGTGTCGGAATCGAACCGACTAAAACCACACGGTGTGCCGTACTGCGCCTTAAGTAGGAGGGATCCGGGAACAGCTTTATTAAGACATCCGGACCCACTAGAAGTTTATACCTACCTTAAGGTTGGTAAGTATCAGAACAAGGTACCATGTCACTAAGCGCTCCGTGCTCTCAAAACAGTCCTAAGTATTTTTATCATTACGGAGTTAAGCATTTATGGAAAGTATTTTCTTTCTTCACACGCTAACTATCATGTTTAGCATTAAAAGTGCATAATAAATGGCTAAAGATGCTATAAGAATTATTTTATCTGTCTAGTAAACACAGTGGACTGTCTGTGAGAAGCTTGCACATTTGTGGAAATTTCTTTTCCTATAGTAATGTAAAAGAACACAGTACAGTTTTCAAGTCAAAAATATCTACCAGCTACTTTTACGAATTTTTTACGAGCTTAGCCCCGGTGTCCTTTGCTATACTAGGGGTAGGTATTGACAGCAAAACTTCAATTTATGTTACTGTTTTAGTATTAGCATCCTACCAGTAATTACATATACCTACCATATAACACGTTTTGTAAACAGGTCAATTGATATACAAGCACACAATATGCCGGCCGGATAGTAACTGGTTACTGTTGTTTACGAATGCTCACGCACTGACGCATTTTAACCATAATACCTACCATGAAGGTCTAGCAACAGCAACCCTACTCAATCTACGTACTATGTCTATACCATAAACTTAGTATACCAGCATTGCTGTCTTTACCATAAGGCCACACAGGGCACGTGGCTAGGGCCTCCATTCTCACGGGGCCCCCTAAAGGCCCCATTTAAGGCAGTATCTTAAAAACACAACATCTATCTCAACGTTACAAAAGCTAATCAAGTCTGTTAAATTAGAAGGTATTTTTCTAAGTGTTGAAGCTGCTACAACAATATTACTTAGCTTATGTTTACCAATCGTAATGTAGATCGATGACAGCTGCAACTTACTAACTTATCAATTATGTGATTAAAAATTGGAATAATAAAAAAAATATTTTGATAATAATAATAGGTATATATTATAATAAAAGAAAATGGTTTCTTTTAGGATATCTGTTGTGCAAAATCAAATTGAGTTTTTACTTTCAAATAGGACCCCAAATGTTGTGTGCCCACGGGCCCTAAGACGGCCTTGTATACTAGAGTATACTAAGTTTATCCATATACTTACACGTAGATTTACATCACACGTTTTACATAGTATGAGACAAAGCAAACAATGGTTTTCCATCTCTGTTATATTAATTATTATCGATGAATCTTTGTCTCTTCATCGTAAATTAAATGAATGATACAAAAACCGTGACGTCTTGAACAATTGTGTCATTTATCGATTATGTTAATGTATCTGTAGTCGGTAGATGTTACCTACTATTTCGCGAATTATATACTGTAGTTCAACACGCGATCTTCAAGATGTTTAGTCTACGTTTGTTTTTAGGAATCTGTACCTAAATTTTATTTAGCATACCATTGAACGATTGTAGATGGTATGCAAAGATACGGGCAAGACCGATATTGTAAGGCGTTACTTCGAAACCATTGATAAAAGTTATTTTTATCGCTTAAAGATAATATCAAGCAATATTAACTTGTCTTGTTAAATGTGTCGATAACTAAATGCACGTACTCGAAAAAAATATTTTTAAGAACCACCTGCTTTTATCCCGATAGGGGCCGGGGACTATATTCATTGACCTTTGTCCAATTATTCAGATTGTCTCGATTTCACAGTGTTAATAAATACAAATCTAGCAATGTATACGACTCTAGCGTTCTGATTTTCATTCTCGAGTGATACTGCATCAGGTATTTCTGGATTTTTGATTTTCCGAAGTTTGGTATTGGCAAGATGAAGTCCAATAAAACTCAATGAATCGGATCTCAGCTGGACTGCTTTTTTCTTAGTACTCTTTGGCGTATTTTACCGTAAGTTTGAGGGTTTTTAGCGAGGAACGTCTATACATTACTGCCATCGCCTCAGTGCGATCGTACTGTGGAAACTCACGCTAGGGATAGTGCCTGCGTCGAAAGCACAAGTACCCATAAATTACGCTTATCAACAGGAGGCCGCTCGTTTAGAACTTGTATTTATAGAAAGATTCTTTGATTTTTTACACGCTTTTTGTGGCTTCACTTCTAACTATTACTATGTAAACAAATGTTGGAAGTAAATTTTAACCTACTGCTAATAAAATTGTCGTATCGAATTTAAACTTTGTATGCATATGTAGTTCGGATGACAATACTATAATTTGGCATCTTGGAGCTGATCCTATGATTAGCGAGGAGGTGGACAGTGGAACTCTTCAGTGGTTACTAGTAATTTCCTCGAGTTTCGTCTCATATGATTTGTTTTGATATGTCAAACAGAGTGGGCTTAGTAACGATGGTCTGATGATGAAGCTACCCTCGCGGTCTTGACTTCACGGTGAAAACACAGTGGAAACATTGTGTTCGTGGAAACACTGTGTAAACCACGTAGGTTCCACAATGTTTCTACTGTGTGTTTGTTCTATGCAAACACCGTGTTTCCATAGTAGTTTCTCGCAGAACCCACGGCACTCACACTTTTTAGTTTTTCTAAACCATAATTTTCGTCATAAAGATGAATTGCAACACTCTACAAGAAGAAGAGATTTAAATCTTTAAGGGACACTTCCTGGGTGCCAAATGTGGATGTACCACATGTGCGTCTCGGGACGCCCGACAGAAGTGATAACTTAAACTAATCTAATTTGAAGCAAGACAGACTAGCGCCGTAACGCGTTACGTAACGAAGCGGTTTACCCTCCCATAAGAAGTTATCACTTCAAAAGTTTACTGCAGGTACAGAACCCTGTGCTTTTGTTACGTGAAAACGTAGTCGTCTGACTTTCCCATACCAATTTATACTCCAATTTCCGTTATGACCAATTACAGTACAACAATGAGGTAATTTGTTAAAAGCCGAATGAGAATTATTAAGCACCAAGGTCCAATGTCATAGTGGAATTAGCTACATGTATTTATATTGCAAGCTTAAGGACGGAGGGTGACATTGAATTATGTCGAGCCTAACTCAGGTAATAAATGCATATTTTATTTGTATAATTTATGTGTATGGTAATGTATAGAGACTGGAGCTCTGACACTATTGTTTGCGTAATTGTGTGTTATATTAGTTAATTTTGAACACTTTTCTTATTGAGTAGAGATATACATACATACGAGTACGTTAAGTTAAATCGAACTATTCGTTATTTTGATTTCATCGCAATAAATAGGCATCTCTTGAGTTGTGGCATGTTGTATCTAGTCAGTTGTTAGATGAATCACATTACGAGAAACAAAGGTACAGGATGTAATATAAATAATTATAGACCAATTATTTTCATAGCACAAGACTAAGTATATGTATGCATATATATCTACTATATCGCTATATGTTATAAAACTAAGTCCCCCGCCGCGTCTGTCCGCCTGTCTATTCGCGATAAACATTTTTACATTTCGTGTTATAATATACACAGTTAATTAAGGTACGATTTTATCGATTGGAAATCTCCACGAATTATCCCACCAGGGGTAGTGGTGAAGTGGTATGTCTAAAACTCGACTAAAACCACACGGTGTCCCGTCACAAGTGCGTCTACTGCAAGGGTCTCTGGTATGACCTAAGAAAGAGTAAGGTTCGATAAATTTTCGATGTTAATTCTCTTGAATCACCCGATACGGTGTAATGTCTGTGGCACGGAACCGCAAATAATCGCTTCCGTTATTAATGCTGTGTCACGAAACACGTCAAGTTCACCTCCAAGAGTATTTGTTCTAGAATCTAGAATTATTTAATACTTGACTGATAATAACGTAACCCTAGCCAATAAGTAAAATGTTAAAGCGTGTATTTTAATTAAGTTAAATAGTGACACTACTACTACTAGTAAGTAATAGGTAGATAATTAGTCAATAATAACAAAATCAACTTTAATTACGTAATAAATGAGATAAATAATTATATTAAAAAAAGCTAAAAATTGTTTAGTATTTGAATGAAAGATGAATATTAATAGCTTTATTTATATACTAGCTGACCCGCGCAACTTCGTCTGCGTTTGTAAACTTTCCCCGCTTTTGCAACATTTTTCATTGAGGCTCCGCTCCTATTGGTCGTACCGTGATGTTATATAGCCTATAACCTTGCTTGATAAGTGGGCTATCCAACACTAAAAGAATTTTTCAATTCCAACCAGTAGTTCCTGAAATTAGCGCGTTCAACCAAACAAACAATAAACTCTTCAGCTTTATAATAGTAGGATAGATTAAGACGAATACTTATAATGTATAATAACGTCATCCTCTCTTCTACACTGCCGTGCCTAAAAGGGTCCATAATAAGGTGTAGTAAATACTACAATAACTCTTTAACATTGTGGTGGCAATATACGTATTAAGTATTCAATACTTACTATCAGTTCTATGATATGCTACGCTATTGCACACAGGTGTAATATATTACCATATTAGAAGCATGCGGTAGGTGTACCTACCACATGCATAATTACATATATTATACATGCTATGTATGTATGTATTACAGAGATACTACGTAGGTATACAGGCGTTTACTCTTCTGTGTGTTAGGATAGGTCATTGGTTTATAAGTCATCAGACCATTGGCAGTTAGCGATTTGTTTTGCCTGTTCAAATTCGAGCACGGAAACTGTACGTCGATTAAGATTAGAGCACAGTTTAAATAACCTTGAACAGTGCTTACAGACAGAAAAGTTTATAGGACTCAATGAGGTTTTGTATTGGTACTGGTATCTTTAAGCTAATGTTACCTTTGATCCCTTCTATATAAAGAGTCTTTTATTAAGCGCTTCCAATATTTAAATTTAAACAAAACAAAGTGCGTGTAAGATATCATCGAAATTTTTGATGGCATGTGGCATTATGTGGCATGTGGCATTATGTGGCATGTAGCGCCGTCCTGTTGAAACCACATGTCGTTTGTGCCATATCATCCAATTCAGGGTAAAAGAATGTGGTAATCATCGACCTATAATGCTCGCTGTTGACGGTGATGGACTGGCCAACGTCGTTCTCAAAGAAATATGGACCGATGACGCCGCCAGTCCAAAATCCATACCAAACAGTGACTTTTTCGAGATGCATTGGGCGCTCTTGGATCTCATGTGAATTGGTATCGTTCCAAATTCGACAATTTTGTTTGTTGACGTATCCATTCATCCAGAAATGGGCTTCATCACTGAAGATGATTTTTTGATGAAAATTAGGGTAAGTTTCCAACTACTCCAAGGCCCATTCAGCGAACACACGTCGTTGTCTATGGTCGTTTACTTTCAGCTCCTGGTCAGTAGAATTTTGTACGGGTGCAGGCCCAAGTCAGGACGCAAAATTCGTCAAGTTGTGGTCTGCAAAAAGCCGAGTTCTTGTGAGTGACGCAAAACCGACTGCCTCGGATTCCCCTGCACACTCTCATGGACAGCGACGATGTTTTCGGCAGATCTTCCGTTTCGTCGTCGTACGGGTATGGGTTCATTGTTTACTGAACTAGTGGACTCAAATTTATCCATCACACTGCCAATAGTCCCCTCAGTAGGAGGATTATGGCGACCGTAAAATGGGCGAAGCGCAATGAGCGATGGCCGAACAGAACACCCATTTTGATAAAACAATTTTATAATTTGCACATGTTGTTGAACTCTATATCCATCCATAGTGATTTGGCAAAGTAGATTGAATGAATGACAGCTGCTATCAACTGTCACCGCGGTACGACATTTTAGGGCTCGCGAGTAGTCATAACTCCTCGACAAGGTTTGGAGCTCTTTAACTCAACAGCAGGAATACCAAACTACATCATTACGTATTAGTAGTGTCGATTAATGCCGCGTTCCAATAAACAAGAAACGATTCGTTTTGCTTACGGACGGTAAAATTTCGTTGAATTTTCAATGAAAATTTTACCGTACGTAGGCAAAACGAATCGTTTCTTTTTTATTGGAACGCGGCTTAAGTGAGTCCTGTGTAGTTTAGGAGGTAGTTACCCCATACGTGCAATACCTTGATATCATTTTAAAGGATTGTTTACATTCAACACACATGAGATATGGAGTTCCAAAAGTAACCGCCAAAAAGATATCCGCGTACCATAGGGGTATAATTGCTCGTCCTCCCGAATAATGTATAAAGTCACACTATCATTACATTTTCGCTTTTTTACATTGATCGAAGCATTTTCTTAATTTAAATACAAAATTAGTTTTAGTAACTACGTTAATGAGGTAGTTATCAATAGTGGTGTGTCTAATCTCTGCTATTATTAACTGCTACTTGAAACGAACCGGTGGTCGGGGTATTAATTATTATTGCATGTCATACCAATGGCCATTGTGAAGGTTTTGTTATTAGTTAATAACTATGAATAGATACATGAACGTTTCCTATACCAGTTTACAATATAAACTCATGAACTATTAGTTTGAAAATTTAAGAAATCTTTTACGTTGGAAATGAATAAATAATACAATTGGACATTTTTCTTGATAGATTATTTAATATTTATTTTTGACATTTTTTATTTCCATTATAACTTTGTATTAGGTGTTCAGAAATAAGTACTTCTTTCTACATTTAAAGTAAATATATTTGATATGAAATATTCCTTCTATTTTTAAACGTTTTAATGTCTATGTTTGTATTGTGTATGTTTCTTACACGTTCTTGACTACCTCACGTTAAGCCGGTAGTATAAGCATAATTATTTTGTTTCTTTTTTCAATTATTCTCAATTATTTACTTACAAAGCAGTTCCTGTAAAAATTTACTAAACTAAATGGGTTTGTAATGGACTTCCTTTTTAGAATTCGCAGCTGACAATGTTAGTCTTTAAACTAAGTGCTAATGTTTTAGCCTTTTCACTCAAGGGCATTTGCACTTAATGGCTAATTAATAATATAATCACTCACCCCGCAAACTACGAAGATCAGCACAAATCCAAGGAAGAACTCGATACCGAAGCCTTGTAGTTGCGTGACGTCAGTGCCTAACGCGGTGACCCCGAGTTTTCCAGCTGCACGTTCAGGAGTGAGAGCCTTTAGCAAGCCGGAACCGGCTGCAGCTCCTGCACACTGGGCGATTATGTAGAGGACCGCTCTCACTGGCTTGACCTTTCCGGTTGATGCGAGCCCAAGGGTTACGGCGGGGTTGACGTGACCACCTGATATGTGACCTATCGCCTGGTGACAATGAATTATGTTGTTAATCGTAAATTTTATGTAGTTATTTTTTGCCATTCATTCACAACTTCTTGGGATTATGGATTCATGGCAATAGTAAAAATCCTGATAATTGAAGGACAGCAAAATACGGTATTTGACTGTCCAGTCAAAGGAGTTATTTTTTATTAAATGTTAAAACGAAACGAATAGAAATTTGTATGAAATAACTATTTTGACGTCATAGTTAGCCATCGTCAAATCATTTTATTTTAATGTTTGGATTTACATTTAAAAATAAAAACACGTGAAAATAAAAACGAAACAAATATTTCAAATTCTCATTTATGACATAATTTTATGAAGACTGAAAGAAAATTAAAACAGGCTGCTACCATATTGTATTGTTTTATTTAAGTACCAGAATGTTACACATACAAAAGAAGGATTTTAGATGGGTCATGATCCATTCACATAAACTATACATATATATATGGGTCATAAATATTTGTTTTGCTCGTGTAATGTCTATAGTTAGTATTTTAAAATGATATCTTTATATTAAAAATGGAGTCGGTTTCAATTACTGGGCGAACACTAGTTATATAAAAAGTAATTTGTTGGCTTACAGAAACAGCCGCGTACACGGCGAGACCAAAGGCTAACGCGATGAGCACGATGTCCGGAGCAGCGTTCGTTCCTTGAGAGATGTTGACGCACGCACCGCAACCGAAGAGATTCAGTAATAGATTACCTGTACAAAAAATATTATTTAGGCCATTTACTTTCATTTACTTTATTATTTAGGGATATTTTTTATTCTTTTTTTTTAAATAACTCCCGCATTGGGAATAATTCTGTGTCGCAGGGTGTGTTACAAACATTCAAACAACGGACACAAATAACATCCAGACTCGGGACAACTATTTGTGGATCACACAAATTTTGTCCCATGTTAGATTTGAACCTCAACATTCGTCACGGCAGTGGTAAGGTGACCAAAACCATTGCGCCATCCGTGCAGTCAAATCGCACTTCTCGAAACCTTTGTCCGTATGGGCGTCGGAAGTGAGGTTCAAAATAGTACTTGCACCATTCTGTCTTGGACAAGATGAGATTCATTATTATACAGAAACCCTTTAGTCAAAACTAAGGGATAAATCACTGTATTAACAGTGGCGGATTTACCAGTAGGCTGAAGCCTAGGGCGGCAGATTTTAGGGGCGGCAAATTTGGGGCCTAAATTATTTTTTATGTCTTGTCCTGGTATCGAATTAGACAGACCGACCGGTAGGGGCGGCAAAATTTTAATAGCCTACTGGCGGCAAATGTGTAATTCCGCCACTGCTGTATTAAAAAGAAGTAACTGGATATTGTGATGTTGTTGACCTTGTATTTATTGGTCAAAACTTACGCCTTATCCTAACATAATTTATACACGTATTGAAGCCATTAATAATTATAGCTAGAATTTCTATTGTTAGATAGCATTTCTTTCTATCAGGTGACGGTGAGATAAAAAAATTCAATCGAATAGACTTTAAGGCAATTGTCTCTCATACGTTATGCCTATTGTTTTATCTCGCAGTGCGGATAAACCACAGCAGATCTTAGAAACGGATTCTAGCAATCATATCATATTTATTGATAACAAATGAGAGCACTTTGAGCACCGGCGATAAATTTTATAAATTTACAGTCGGCGTCGAAAGCTGCTAAGTATCTATCTATGCTAACATATTTTTGTAAAATTTACATATAGTTGTATATACCAGGAAAATTCTATTATTTTATCGCAATTTAAATTTACATAAATAAACCTGTATGTATCTTTTTATTTTTCATTTGTATTAGTTATTTTTTTTAAGTTAATCGATCGATATCATTAATTGTATCACCCCTTTGCTTAATCAATAATTAAGTAAAGTTGATATACTCTTAGCCAGCCTAGCCTTAGTCAAAAAACCAGTACAACCAATAATACCTATATAAGTTATTTTAATAATTTCACAGTACGATATTAGCCGGTATGGTATTTTCCTATTCAAGTCATTATTGATCTAGTCACTGTTGATGTCACCTATTAGGGTTGTTAGATGACTCCGTTTATGGAGCTCTCTGTCAACATCATTTGCAATTTTATCATTCCAAGGTATACCTTATACAGAGAATATTGACATATCTGTCAAACTGCTTTTCTCGTATTTTATATGACGTCGGTTTGTTCAATAATTACCAATGAATTCTGCTAGGAGTGCTCGACTGATGCCAGCCGCGCCACCCGTCAATTCGTCGAGTCCAAGCTTAGCGCCGAGTTCTCCCATGATTCTGAAAGGAAAGATAAACATAAGTTATGACTGTTAACTCTGCATTATAAAGCATTAGAGAAGTAACTCTACAAATCAGAAAACTACAGCTTAACTGAGCTTAATTTTTATTCCTGCTAGTCATTAGAGTCGTGAAAGTTTCTTTGAAGTGAAATCAAATAGAAAGAAAGATTTGGTGTCAATTGTTTTGTTATTTTTAGGCTTTCGAACCCGAAGGGTAACCAACGGGACCTTATTACCAAGCCTCCGCTGTCCGTCCGTCCGTAAGTCCATCTGTCTGTCAGTGGGCTGTATCTCATGATCCGTAATAGGTAGACAGTTGAAAGTTTCACAGAATGTGTGTATTTCTGTTGCCGCTATAAAAATAAATTAAAAATTAAAGGGGGCTCCCCTACTAGAAACGTTTTTTGCTCGATCTTAAGAATATGTGTGTTATAAATTCCTTAAGTCATTCGCTGTTCACTCATCTTTTCGACATGCCCAAACCATAGCAGCATTCCTTTCTCAATTCTTGTCACTACATCTTCTTTCAACCCATACCGTTTTATTACCTTATCATTTATTCACTCTGTCAGTCAAGCTTACTTTACACATAAGATTAAAATAATTGCACTATTCAGGTAAACCCTTTACGTATGAGACAAAATGTTTAGTTGGGCACTTTACTTTGCCATTCAATAGTTTTAACCATATCTCTATGGTTTTTACTAATCAGGAGGTAGGCTTATAAACGTTAAAAAGTAGGTTAAGGCAGTTATTTTAATTGTTACTTTAAGTTTAACTCCGATAATAATAAAATTATAATTAATCATTGTTATATAGCCGATTATATGGCCATAGGAACATTTGATACACAACAGCTACCTAAATCGGATTTCAATAAAGACAAGTCGAACAAATTTATATTTACATGGTGCTAATGATAGGTTAGTGACACCACGGTGTGTGATTTGGTAAAGTACATATTTTTATTCAAACATACATACATACTTATAAACATACTTCCAAAGGCATACGGTATGCGTCGTTAGTCCTGTAGATCTGATAACATTTTTTCTGTAGGTCGATTTACATTTTTTACTAATGGTATGAGATTGAATGACGGTGATAATTTGGGAATACACGGTTTAGTTGTAGCTCAATGTCGAGGGTAAGGCCTTCAACTTTACCTATGCTATGGATAACAACGATAACTGAACTACATAATTGGTGTCCGCCAATGAAAGCTAATTCAGGTTAGGCCTAAACTTGGATGTAAGTATCATAAAATCACTGATCGGTGCTGATGACCAGTTTTATAGAGAGGAAATAATTCAAATGGTGACTGGACGCTTATTACACTAATTAACTATAGGGTGCATGGTCCAGTCATCGTACTGTGACCGGTTTGAATGGAACAATTAACAGGAAATTGGGAAAGCGGTCTTCCGGATACCAGATAAAGCGCCAATTACTTTTGTCAGAGAATTTTACTTAGGTACTTAATTACTGTATTTGAGTTAATATTTTGTCATTTCGAGATTGTTTCCGGACAATGGTAAATTAGGTCGTGATTGACCATAGATAAAAAAAAACCCTCCAAGTGCGAGTTGAACTCGTGGAGAGGGTTCCGTGCGATGGTACTGATAACTATTTTCTGTGTTTTTCAAAATTTTAACCTCATTATTTTCGGAGATGACGGGGTTACCAATTTTCAAATATTTTCTAAAATAACTTTAAAACTATTTATCTTAAAATTATAAAAAACATTATTTGAGACCTTCACAATAAGCCCTTTGATTTGATGTGTCACAGTAGGTACAGCTTGCAATTTTTTTTTATTTTGTAATTTGGCCCCCAAGAGCGACCCCATATTTAAAATTTATTTATTTACGTTGCACGTCTGGGTTTGAGTCACAGGAATTGCTATGTGTACCAAATTTTAACTTAATCGGTCCCATAAGGGTTCCTTTTCATTTTTCATTCGGTCCTAAGGAACCCTAAAAATTGTTAAATCAATTTAACATACATAGTCCAATGCGCAAGTGTCGATAATTCTAACTCTAATCATTTATCGATACATAATGACAGTTTACCGTTGTACCTACCTCAGTTATTTTTAAGAAATTATGTATTTGATAGAGGGTTACAATTAATTATATATCAATCATAACCATCCTGATTTTAACCTTTAAGCTTGCTAATATCAGGTTTGCTTGTCAGGCATGTCATCTGCCGTACGGTTGTCTAGTTATCGAAGAAGCGAGCCGTTTTTGTTAGATTGATGGATTATGGCCTAAGCCGTAATTTATGGGTACTGAGAGAATGTCAGAGACCCGCAGTGGGACAGTTTGTATAATAGAGCTTCAGTGGTTGGTGACCTCATTATCCGTAATAAATTAGCCCTAGAATTTAAGTGATGTGTGATCTTGCCGGACAATATACATGGATATATAGCTGCTGTGTTAGAAGTTAACCATGATGTATCAGAAATTGTTAGTGTACACAGAAATATTACTTGATTATTTTGTACCTATAGCTCAGGCACCCACAGGACCGACCCCCACCGGCAATGCACAATATTTTTCGTATTTACTCGGCAATAAAAAAAAATTGTGTGCATAGAAATCCACTGATAGTGCAAACACTATCAGTGGAATTCAGTTATCAAGATTCCAATTAATTGGAGCAATTAGCAAGAGTATGACTATATCGGATTGACAAACAAAGATAAAATTTAACATAACATTTCAGACATCAGAATGTAATTCTTTAGTTGTTATTAACTTTGATAAAATTCCATAAACCTAATAATCTAAATTGACATTTTATTCATTTTATGTGTTAAAAGAACAATATCTTAAACTAGACCTTCAAAACCTACTACGATCGTTTAAAAACCTTGGTAGTAATCCATAATTCCTTCGGGTGTGACCTAGCAGTGCAGCAAAGTCTATGCTGTTTACCATGACCGCACCACTCGATAATTATTTGCCATAAAAGAGTTCAGCATGGCTTTTAAAGGGCACTAGACTGTCTACATTATTTACTTATTGAAAGTATTTAAATGTAATATGAACGATTTTAGTTGATAGTTGGATAGGTATACTTACTAGTTTTCTAGCCATGGAAGCATTAAAATAAGAGGAAGTGCCACGTGGCGATAGCAATTGTCACAATTATATATTTACTCTATTGTGATTTGCTACTAGCTGTATCACGACATCTGAAGCGCGTTAAATGACAAATCACGTCATTAAATAAATAAGAGATCGCCTGATGATCGAATTTCGACAATGGTTTTCTCATTGGCCAGTATAACATGAGCTGTCATTATATAGACTTACTTACTATGACGGGTAATCACATATACTGGACTGGACTGAATTTCATCAAGTCGTTATCACGAAATTTTTAAAGTTGTACGACATATTGTTTAAAAAATTTAGCTTTCTGAACTTCTTCTATATAAAAACTGTAAATATTCTAAAATTCACGTTGCTACGTTCGCGAAATGTTCTTAAAAAGGGGTACAAAGAATTCTCGTCACGTATTAATATAATGATGACGCAAGTGATCGTTTGGGTATGTGAATATACCGGTTCATTTGCAGATTTGTGAGTTTGGTGACACCTGTGCTCAAAATAGGATAGGACCATCTAGCCCAAGAACACGCGATACTTATATTGATTATAATCGATATCATAAGATAGATATGTTTTCATGTACATCTTCTACTTTTTGTCTACCGACTCCCTAATGGAGGACATTGGAAAATATAGTGTCTTCGGCAGTAAACAAAAGCAAGCTTCTTTACCATAAACTTAGTAGGTATAGTACGCTTGTATACCTGCTAAGTTTAATTTTATCTTTTGATTTTGGGTTAGTATTCTAATTAGAGAAAATATAATGGTCGTATATTATACGAGTAGTAGAGACGTCTTCAACAATCGCCTTTTCAATCAATTTACACATTTCACATTTACACAAAATCTTAACAAATTATACACCTAAACCTTCCTCATGAATCACTCTGTCTAATGGTGAAAGCCGCTTGAAAATCCGTTCAGCAGTTTTTCAGTTTATCGCGAACAGACGGACAGAAAGACAGACGCGGCGGGGGACTTTGTTTTATGTATAACTAGCAACCCGCCCGGCTTCGCACGGGTAGCAGAGACATCTTCAACAATCACCTTTTCAATCAATTTACACAAAATCTTAACAAATTATACACCAAAACCTTCCTCATGAATCACTCTGTCTATTAGTGAAAGCTGCATGAAAATCCGTTCAGTAGTTTTTCAGTTTATCGCGAACAGACAGACAGACGCGGCGGGGGACTTTGTTTTATGATATGTAATGATGATGTAATGATGATGTAGTGAAGTAGGTATCTAAGCACCGCCCAAAGGTAGACTTGTACATTTATTTTAATGGTCGTTCAGTTCTTGTAAGTTATAATGGAACCATGACTCATGATTATTTTAATAACTTGCTAATGAATAATAAAATTAAGTAATACGATATTCTTCATCTTTAACTACTAAGTCATGAACTGAATGCGTATGTTTACAAAACGCTATGTACATAATGGCAATTATAAGATGCTGCTTGCATTGGATTTAGATTTAACTGCCGGTTAATACTTTATGATAACAGGTGAGGAGCTACTGTGATATTAGAGTAGCGAGAGATAACACCACGATAACTTTCTTGGCCATATTTATTTTGGTAAATCGTGTAAAAATTTTTTTAGATAATAATGTAGGTAACTAGAGCAACAAAACGTTCCCTTGCAGATAATAGTAGGCGCTTCTACAAGATGTTACGTTACGTTATACGTGACACGATAGTCGAAAAGTATTATGATATTTTTGAGGGTTTGATTTCAAAGCAGTAATAGCTAAAACTACAACACTGGGAGATACAATTATCTGGTTGTATTAACATCAGGTTTTGAAAGATAGAAACAATTCATGTTTAGAATATATTTATGTTCCTTAGGTACTTAATTGATTAAGTTTACTTTGCTATTTGTTTAAAAGTTAACATAATATGTATAGGTACATCGTCATAACTACAAATCTTATGAAGGATTAATATTAATCAGATAAATTATTACAGTAAATAATATAATTACTCATAAGTGCTTCCGTTATCACTCTTGGCCTGTTAGTTTAATAATAAAACATAGTGATTCATTCGAGTTTACACGAAACAGCGAATTTGATATCTAATTTTTGTGTTCCCGTATCTTTCGTATACCAAAACGACGAAGTGGTTGTCTGAGTCGAACCAACAAAAAACGCAAAGTTACCGACATAGGTAAAGCCTTTTGCCGAGAGGTTGTATCACAACGTTATAATACCCACTAGCTCTAAAGAGGCCCTGGCCGTCGTTTCAGGAAACCCCGTTCACTTGCAGTAGTCACCTCTGTTCTTTTCTAGAGAAACTCGACATCATTTAAGTCTTTTATAAGTAGGTGGGTACTTACTTATAACCTGTTATAATTTCATTTAATATGAAGTTAATCTTAATTAATTATTTATAAATTATACAGAATTTACAGGAAGTTATCATAACGGGGGACTTTAAAAATATATTAGTTACCTACTCTCACATCTTTCCAAAAAATAGGTAAGAAAAAAGTAACCTAAAATTAAAGAAAAAACCCATGTGAGTTTCTCAACATGGCTTACATCTATTTATTTATTAAATAGTACCACCACATAATAAGTACATTTACATCCAAACGTAGTTAAAAGTTATCATCATAGCAAACGGTTATATTATAGATTAATTAAATATGTACTAGCTGATCGGACAGACGTTTTCCTGCCGATTTTAAATGTATTCATCCTATAAAAATGTGCATTTCAGTTTTCCCAGATTTCTCATTTTTTTTAAACTTTCTAGTTTTTCTTTGTCTAAAAAACTAGTTCGTACTTCGTACTATTCACACAATAACATTTCATTTTCATTTTAGAACCCATAGTTCTGCTTAGTTTGTCTGTAGGTACCTAATATGTCCCAAAATTTTACATTATATTTTTATTTATACATATCCATTCTTGACATGTTGATGCAATTTGTATAGGTTTGTATGTATATGTTTCTACCCGTATAATTAAATAAGTAAATATGAAAGACTGTTATTTGCTGTAATTTAAAATATCTTTAATGTAGGTATAGAAAACTACAGCAATAGTTATTTGCTTACTGGCTTGCTTTGTTTAAACAAAAATATTTTATCCCTATTTGAATAACAAAGTAGAATAGCACAATATATGCATATATCCAACGGAGATTGTGTTTCCGCTACGACGGATTCAGTGGTAAACACGTGCAGGTGTTATAATTACTTGGCATCGTGTCATGCTTTGATTGCTAGGGTAATAGATGCCACCATTGTGATTTCATTGTTGATCCGGGTTCACATGTGGTACTATGCCCAATGAATATAATTATGCGGAGGAATGTAAGCATAACAGGAAGGGGGAAACTCACATTCACTAGCATTTAGTCATGTATGTAAACTGTAAGAAGTGACATCCTGCACTATGTATTTCGGGTATATCCTACGATAGTTTTTCAAAAGACTACCTAGAGCGCGATGCGGGAGTAGATATTGTACGCATGATTGCATTGAGCCTGAAGGACATCTGTTGTTCAGGTAATGAAGTGACGCATTCGTTTTAATACCTAACATTACGATTAAAGACTAATCTAAGCTAGGAAGAGGCAGACAATGCGTCAAGTTTATTTATTCCTTACTATCTAATATTTAAAAAAAAAGTAAGAAGAGAGAAAGATAAGAACAATTCATATCAAATTGTTCTTGGTAAAATTGTTTATGCATAAGTTGTCACTAATCATGACTAATGTACATTATCAGATGGTTCCTATAGTATTTTTTTAAAATTTAATGTATTTAAAAGATACATATAATAATATTTGTAACTATAAATTAACATATGTCGACCACGTCGTCTATTATGCATAGTCCCCCTAATAGGTGTAAAATGCTGGCCCAGTTAGATGTTAGACAGGATGCGTATGACTTAAGTAGTTAGAACGAATCTGCTAAGGTCAGTGGCGTAACAATAGGGTGGCAGAGCGGGCAAAATGCCACGGGCCCCCGCTCGAGAGGGCCCCGGGCACCATAGGCCCTGAACACAGGAGGCACTAATTACAAAGTGTATTAATGAATTAGCCACGAGTCTTAGATGGCATAGTTACGCCACTGGCTGAGGTCCACTTCGCAAGTCTATACAAGGATGCGGAAGTTATGCTAAGGTCTATGACATTTTTCGCCTCTTGTAATAGTCCTCATTAAGTTTCAGCACATTCGCTTTATACCGTAATAGCTTCGTTTTTTAATGCGAATTCGTCCTTTCCGCATGGCCTAAGTAGGTGCATAAAAATGGCGATGATTAATCCACACGTGAAGGGAATGTTGAAAGTTCATATTAAAGCGTATAATTAAGATCATTACTAGTCAGTAATGTCAGGTACATTACTGACTGGTAATGATCCTAATACCTGTAGGTAAACGGAAACAGGAAGAAATATTTTGTACACAATTTTTAATAGCTTTTCATTAAAGAGCTTAAAATAAATTACATCGAATGAAAATTTTAAATTACAAGACACATCACATACACCGAATTAATAAATTTGGTTCATTGTCACAGTGAATACAAAATTTACAAAATTAAACTCTACTCGGAACTAGTTTTCCCAGATTTTCTGCTTCTTGGGTTATGACTTTCTACAGTTTACGTCAACTACAACTCAAAGCTCAGGTTGTTAAAAATGGTAAGGACATGTTGTGAATGTTGTGATTTTATTATATGGCTGCTTAACATCAACCGGACCTCAGGGTTAGTAACAAGATGCCGAGAAACACCTTAGTTTATTTGAAAGTTCAAAAAAAGTTGTTCTAACTGTAACTAATATGTTTCTCTAGACTAATAAAGCTTAAACCTAGTTCTAGTTAATGCAAACCTAGTTGTATGCATAGGTCTACAAATAAATTACTACCTAATGTTCAAATATATTATTATAATAAGGTTTGCTATCCTTTGAATGAAAGTGGTGGTAAATTGTTTGATTGACGTCAGAATATTGATATAACATTACAAATAACGATTCCTGTATTTTGTTGATTCTAGATTTATGATAATGGATGATTTTTGGAGTCGGAACGAGTGACCTCGAATGTTCTACAGTAAAAAACGGTCATTATGGTATCAGAAACATACTAAACAATGTTAATAGGGATGTGTTGTATTTTGTAGCCACGATGAAGACAGTAGACATATATTCAAGGTTCAAGGTTAAACCAACTTTATGCAGCTTACAGTCAATTTCCTTTGAAGTGAAACAAAACCTCAAATTTTTGTTTGTCACGAAAGGTTATATCGATAAATCTATTTAATATTATAACTGTTACGTCCATAGTCATATCGATTTCAAAAGTTTACCGCATCTAGAAGCAACACCCGTTTGTACTTCTACGTTCCTTGTACTTTTATCATGCTGCCAAATGCTAAGCTATTGCAAGAATTAATTATTAGATACATTCCCTGTTTATAAACTTGCCTATTGTTGTCACTGTCACAGGCTTACTTTTTGTTTGAAAGAGGTTCGATCGTAGTCCTCAATGATGATGTAGTGCTCACTGGCAGACTTCAGAAAGTCATGATCACCGTTAAATCAAGTAAAATTTGACTTAAACTTAGAAAAAGTAAAACAACATCAAAGTCGAAAGTCAGTGACTTGAGAGAGAGATTGAACTCGACGGCCTCGGACTTCGAAGAAAAGTAAATATGGAAGACGAATGATAGCATTTAGCATTTATTTTCGATCGCAACCTTGCTTAAGAACAATAATAAAAGACTTAAACATAACTAATTATTATAAACTATACCCCCTTCATCTATAAATTAACCTTTTTTTTCTTCTTGTAACTATTTGTATAATTTTATTAATATTAAAGTATGTTCCTAACTTTGTACCAATTTAGTTCCTAATAAATATTCTAGTTAGCTTTTGCTTTTTCAGGATCCCGATTATAATATGGTATGATTATGTTAACAATGACAGTTTTTTGACAAAAAAAATATTAAACATACATATAAATAAGTAATATTTCAAGATACCGGCCGTCTTCAGTCTGGATTTCAAATACTACAAGTTTGAGTAGTACAACACTTGTTGTAAAGATATAATACATGATGCCAACATGTTAACTGTACAGAACTGGAATAACATTGCAAATTACAGCAAGTTGTTAAAAGTACACAGTTCAATGAAGACAGATCATTTAAAAAGGAAAGAAAAGAGATACATAATTGCTGACAACAATTGATATAGTAGTAAGTAGAAAATGTTACTGGAATGTAAATGAGGTCATGGTAAGCAAGCGGAATGTGTTACGCACATTTTATATTTAATATGATAAATGATATCTATATCAGTTTCTTTGTTTATAAGTTTTGTCATACCTATTATTTTGAATTCAAGATACTACTATTTTTACAAGAGATGTTATGTTATGCTTGGCAAGAAGCCCATTTCTTTTCAGCTTCGATTTCAGCTTCAGAAAATCGGCAGTGAAGCAACGATTGCATTGCATTTTGAGGTGAGGTTACCGGAGGCCCTAACCCTTCGCTCTGCCTTATTCCGTCCTTCCCCTCTCCCCACTCTTCCCCCCTCCCCCTCTTCTCCTACTTCCACCTTAAAGGGCGGCAACGCACTTGTGACTCTCGAGTTACAGGTGCCCGTGGGCGGCGGTAGTCATTTACTATCAGGTGACCCGTCTGCTCGTTTGCCCCCTATACCATAAAAAAAAAACCTTACGAGTAGTTATTTCCAAATTTTCATAGTAAATTACCATTCGACAATATTGCGCAGGGACCTTAAGATTGTATTTTATTTATTACAACACTAGCAACGCGCCCCGGCTTCGCACGGGTCAAATTATACACCTAAACCTTCCTCATGAATCACTCTCTCTATTAATGAAAACCGCATGAAAATCCGTTCAGTAGTTTTTCAGTTTATCGCGAACAGACAGACAGACGCGGCGGGGGACTGTGGTTTATAATATGTAGTGATACAACATACAGGTCTGCATTAGCATTTTTAATAAATGCGTAGTGTCTGCTACTACTTAAATAGAAAACAAATTAAAGTATATCCCTTGATGATTACAGTTTGATGTTTCAACGCTTAAATACGTACCGTATTCCTTGAAGAAGACGAGTCTATTCCTGTACGCTTACGTTCCAAAACTCAACAACAACAACAAAACTATCAAAAAATAAGATAACAGTTAGTTCAACTGAAACATCGTTTCCAGATACCGACTGTTAGTGAAATCACAAACAACCCAGATTAGATCATTGAGGTAGTCAATGAATGTAACCTATTTCACCCACACTATCCGTTTGTGCGGTAGGATGATGAATATCATTGTACGGATCGCACTTATGGTTGAGCAACAGAGGTCCCACGTATACTTGTCTGTTTTTTTTAATTATGGTAATAACATGATCCTTGTGGTAACAAGGATCATGTTACCGTACATCATAGTGCGCTAAGCGAGTAATACGATGATTGGCCTGGTGCGGCGGGTAGGGTAGCCGATCATCCGTTAATTAGGCCAGAGAAGGTGCCTTGGGTCGTGCCCATAGTCTAACACAGATAAAGTTTTATACTCGTGCGGTCATAAGAGGAGGTCCTCAAAGTAGACGGGGTCGCATTAAATTGTAGCAAGAACAAGATTAGGGTTGTTGGTGCTTTCGGTTTCCGCTCCAATGTCGGAGACATCATTTGGTTTTAGCTTGTATTGTTATTTAAATTAAAGTATTAATAATTCATAAATAAATGAATATCTTTTCTATAATGTGTATCTGCGCTACCTACTGATGATTCTTTTGACATGTCAATCAACAGTCATATTTTAAACTCTGTTTAATAGCCGATTTGTAAACACTGCAACACTAAGCATTCGTGTAATAATTGATAGAAAACTAATGGTTCTGGGAACAATAGGCCTCGTGAGCAGTGAGGAGCATTATTAGAGCTTACTGGAAAATGTGAATTCCCTTGCCACTGGTCATCTACTAGTTTTGACTAAGTCTGCCTTTCTTCTTGAGCCCCGGTATAAAATAAGTAAGAAAAGTTTATTTTCTAGATAAGTAGCCAAATGTAATTGATTAATAATATACAACTAATTATAATTTCAGTCAGATTCTTATTATTACACAGTTAAATAATGAAGCAACCACATTACTCGATGTTTACGTATTCAAACCGTGTGTAGAATTCAATTAGCTTCTAAACATTTCATTGATATTCCTGCTACGGATACTTAAGAATGAACATACCTTACTAGTTACGTACATTGTGTTGAGCTTTAGCATATATTACAAATATAAGACCCCACAACTGGACACTCACAACTTTAATAATATTAAAAAAATACTCATACTTCATTTTACTATCATACTTTTTTACGTTATCATTTCAATCATTAAATATCCAATAAATAAATGAACCTTACGATGATTTAATTGAATTTAGGAAAACCAAAAAAATTAAAGAAGAAACATGTTTCTTCATGAAAATAGAAATTTTAAAGACACACTTAACCCAAATGTCAGGACAACGAAAACTTACCCAAATTTTATACCTGAATCTAAAACAAATATTTTCTTCAACCAGGCCATTGAAGTGTAATTCATAATGTCAATATTTCGAATACATTTAAAATTCTAATTCCGTATACATTTTGCTTGAGTAGATCATAATTTTATATAAATCGTGATCGTTTGCGTTGCACGATATCTTTTTATTGTATACTAAACATGTACAACGACAACAACGAGTACAACTTACAAGTCGTAAACTTGAGTTATTCAATATCTTAAAGTAAATTCTACAGTTGATTAGGGTAAATAGAAACCTGTCTAGTGTTTACTGTTTGTTCTTTTTATCCATACAAATAAATAAAATTGAAGTGTCTGTTTGTAATATTTAAATAATAGGTTTTTTAAGCTCTTACGGTTATTTGCACGATAGCTATGAGTAAAAATTCATTTTTTCAATTTTTGTCTGTCTGTCTGTTTGTTTCAGCTAATCTCCGGAACGGGTGGACAGATTTCCACGGGACTTTCACAGGCAGATAGCTGGTGTTATAAGGAGTAATTTAGGTTACTTTTATTTTGGAAAAAGAATTAGGGATCCGCGCAAAATATACAAGTACACGCGAGCGAAGCCGCGCGGGAACTGATAGTTTTTAATATAAATATACAAAGCAATCTTGCGTATTAAAGCAAGATCGTTTTGAATTGCAGTATTAATTGACATGAGCCAGTAAGGACTTATTTTTGTTTGTAAGAGATCTAATATATGTAGATATAACTACTGTACTATGAATAAGAAACCATATGCAAGAACAAGATATCTTTTACAGTAAGTACTTGGTTGCCTACGAGAACAGGTCGATGACTAAGCCATATCTCCCCTCGAAACAGCAGCTTGAATTTATAAGATCTATATTGTTGTTATCGTAGATCAAAACAATAATAAAAAAGATTAGCGAAAAAGCTGAAAAAGGATTTTTTGTACGATTAAGTGTAAGCACAAGACCCGCTTGTTGCGATCGATCGATTGAACGAGCGAGATTGCAAACAAGTGATGGTAAGGAATTACCGGTGCTTATAAATACTCTAACCTCCGGATGTATCACTTGTAGGTACTTCCCGACCTTACTCACCAGTATTATATTTGTACTGACTAAAAAAATTGTTTGCCGAGTCCAATAGTAAGTTCACGCGGATGATGGGAATTGAATGACTTCAAACTCCCCCTATGTAACTGAGAATCCAGATGGATATCTCAACAGGTTTTTGACCACGACTGCAAGAAAACAGCTACATAACGGATAGTGGTTAAATAATATTCTCTCTCCTCAGACAGGGTTTAATGACCCCAATGATATGTTTGTATTAAATGTGAATACAAAAATCTACATTCGAACTGTAAATTACACACACAGGGTTTTTATTCACAGCAAAAATATGATCTATCAAGTTTTGTACAATAACTAGTTATGTTTCCGTTTTATGAGTTAAACCCATGGTAATGTGGAGTATTCGATTCGAAGCCGGTTCATCGGTCATCGGGCAAGATGGATAACATTTCGAATTACATTTTTCTTGGTCTTGTTGTTAGAGAATCTGACTGCTGAGCCAGAGGTCGTGGGTTCAATTCCCATCCACTGTAATGAGCACGGTCACTTGTTCTGTTTCTAGGTGTAATTTATTTATAATATGTATGTATTTAGCAATATTTAAGTATGTATTATTAGCAGTCTGGTTACTATGAAAGGTACAGGCTCTGCCTAGTTTGGTCTCAGACGGACGTTTGTGAGGTGTCTCAAGTTATTATAATAATTATTTTTAAAACGCTTAATGTAACTCATGTAAGCTACTATAGGTCCTATTCTACAGGATCAAAAGAAAGAAGGACAGTTTAGAAATGAAGATAGAAGAATTTAAGAATAAATGATAAATTGCTTCGCCTACATGCTTTATTCATAAATTGTACTCACTGAATAATATTAAATCATTGAAACAAGGTAAATAATGAAACTTATATTTGGCACTTGTCTTTAGCCTTTTTGACTTTAGACTGGTGAGGCCGTGGTGCCAAGAACAGTACGTGGCCGCAATGTAGAATGGTGCAAGTTTATGATTGGAGTAACAGCGCCTGGCATTACAAGCTTTGACAACCACAAATATTACGTTTTAACGTTTATTACACTTACTCATTGCTGTCTACTGCCAGAACCATTAAATTTAACACACTGAAACATTCCTTCGTACAATATATCTAGAATTGCTTCACGCAATGGTTTAAACAATGATTTATGATTATGACATGAGATGTTTAGCACATTCTAACAATATTTTACTTCAATGTTTACAAATAAAAAAGCTCCATTCTTTTTTTACACATTACATAAACATACGGGCATATATCAACATATCGGGCCTCCTGCTGGTATGTATTTGTTTGTGGGTTACTGGAATAACTACACTGGCAACGGCAAATACAGCACCTGTAAATTCTACTTGCGAAACAAAACAGAAGATTAAAGAATAGTGTACGTATATTGAAGATATAGATTTTAGCTGTGATGTTTTCATTATTTACAAGCGTGCGGATATGTAAAAACAGATGTGTTTTCGAATACAACGTTATATCAAAAAGTCAAAACAATTCCTAAATAACTTTCGGAAACGTGTAGGTACTAAAATTATCAATATTTTTTTTAGGTCACAGCATTATTGAAAGAGATTATAGAATTTATTATAGGCTTAAGATCTACAATGTCAACCATTTATATTAATAATATTTAAATCTGCGGAGTGTATTAGTTTGTATTTTTAAATAGTCAATATAGCTACATCACGGCGCGACTCATGATGCCGGGAGTAAAGAAACTGAGAAACAACTAGTAGATTATAAAAAAATCACAGTTTTATTTTATCTTCAGATAAAGAGATTTTGATAGCTATGGTATTGCCATGATCAGCCAGGATATTTTCCTAAACTTACGGCAATTAGAGGTTCGAAAAATTGCGTCATTACTGAGCATACAACACCATATCAAAACGTTATCACGATGGAATTTGTTTGAAGAAAATGGTTATTTTAAGCCTCGCCCCGCCTTCATCACTTTATTTATTACATTGCAGCTTGATATTAATTTCGCTAGTAATAAAAACATTATCGTGATATTAGCTACATAATTATGGTTTCATGGTCAAATTGTGCACACTGTATACTTCATAATATGTGAGCAAAAGCTGGAGTTTTAATTGGGTCGAATTTCTTGTCAACATTCCTACCTGGTTATTTCGCCTTGGTGTATAATTAGGCTTAATGAATGTCGGCACAAAGGATTCAATGTTGATTTGCAATGACAATCTCGTCCCAGGGGATGAGCTGTTGGTAGAACCTTCGTGTTACCTTAATAGTCGCTGGCGCAGACACAGCGGCCTTTACCCGCATGCAATCATTACGAGAACTATTTAATTATTCAAAACACGATTTATGATAATGAGAAAAACCCGCGTAAATGGCAAAAAGGCGATTATAACACACCGGATTTAAAAACAACACAACAAACGAAATATTTTAGGTACCTTTTACTAATTAGTTAGAAAAGGTACGGAATAATTTTATTGCAATCGGATTGGAAAATATTTTAATCGTCGAGAAGCAAACGTTTCCATCATGAATTACGTTAATTATGAATATTTAAATTATCTATATGTAAAGGAAGTTAGATTCCAAGATAGACATACCACAAAGACCACCTCGTAAGTTGCAGATTTATGTCAGATCAATGAACACGTCATCTTATTTCATAGAATGGTAGCTGGAAGTTTTGTAATGGCATCACGCAACCTACCATATCAAGCAATTATCCTGTTAGTGATCATTTTCGGAGAAGTGAGATTTCCTGTGATGCTTTGATATTTGAACACCACGAGCCCACTAGTGGGCGCAGAATGTAGGTGTCCAAAGCTATTGAGGAACTACGTGGTACGTGCAGGTGGTTTATCATTATGATTCGAAAATTGGCCATTTCCAGTAGTTGACAAGCCATTTTTGTTAAAGGATTGCCCATGAGTCAAATTTGATTAATATAAGTGCTTTTATGACGCTTTATCAATATCACAATCTACTTTAATGCAAGTGCAAAGTACAAGTACAAATTAAAAAATGTGTAAAACAGAAAACAGTTTTTAATTTACAGATAGAATATATGAATGCCAGTCATTGAATTCCCAGGTCATTCTTTGCACGGACATTATTAATTGAATGAATATTCTCACGTAGCTAATGTTATATAACAATATATTTTATTAAAGGGACGTTTATAAATATACCTTCACTTTTTATTAAATACTGTCGTATTATTACTCTGGGCTATACTACTAAATTTGTGTGTCGAGTCCATCCGAATTCGCATTAATTTTTCATTCGATTTCTTCCATACAGCCATATGGAAGGTATATGGAAGTCAAAATATTATTTAGTCACCATAAAAACCCCAATCATGGACTCTAATGACATAATAAAATACTTATATATATACATAATAAAATACCTATATACGTTGATAATAATTATGTAGTTCGAATCAGAAACCAAGTAAAATAGAACCAGTTTCGGTAGAGAAACGGAAAGTGTTAGTGATAATTTTCGGAGAAGTGAGATTTCCTGTGATGCTTTGATATTTGAACACCACGAGCCCACTAGTGGGTGCAGAATGTAGGTGTCCAAAGCTAATGAGGAATACGGTAATGCGCAGGTGGTTTATCATTATCATTCGAAAATTGGCTTTTCAAGTAGTTGATAAGCCATTTTTGTTAAAGGATTGCCCATGAGTAAAATTTGATTAATGTAAGTGCTTTTGTGACATCAATATCACAATCTACTTTACTGTAAGTGCTTAAAACAGAACACAGTTATTAATTTACAGATAGGATATGTGAACGCCAGTCATTGAATTCCCAGGTCATGCTTAGCACGGACGTAATTAATTGAATGAATATTCTCACGTAGCTTATGTTATATCACAATATACTTAATCACAGGGACGTTTATAAATGTACCTTCACTTTTTATTAAATACTATCGTATTATGACTCCATGCTATACTACTAAATTGGTGTGTCGAGTCCATCTGAATTCGCATTAATTTTTCATTCGATTTCTTCAATACAGCCATATGGAAGGTATATGGAAGTCAAAATATTATTTAATCACCATAAAAATCCCCATCATGGACTCTAATGACATAATAAAATACTTACATACGTTGACAATAATTATGTAGTTCTAATCAGAAAACAAGTGAAATAGAACCAGTTTAGGCAGTAAAGTCAATAGATTAAAATTTTAGAATGTAGGCAGTTGTAAATAGTTATGAGTGCTGTGAGATGTAGTTGTTTTATCATAATAAGCAAGTCATAAGGTTAATTATAGACGAGATAAACGTTGTAAGGTACCGCAATTCTCATTAAAACGAATAAAAAGATCATAATCTACTAATTCGTTACTATTGTGACTGTGCTACATTTTTGACGTCGTTATTGGCAGCAATTGTCGCACTTGTTTGATTATGTCAAACAACTGCGACAATTAGTAGTAGTAAGACATATCTAACATGTGTAAAAAGCCTCTTGGGTTCATTTTATGTTATTTCTGTTATTTCGATATGAGGAAATGTTCTTTTTTTTAAACTAAAAAACATGAATAATAATAATGAAATTTACCGCATTTGCGGAATCTTGCTTATAAATGAAAGAAAACCTAATAATACATTTGAACCTGCTTCAGGACTGATTCTTTCAGGATCTACCTACCTATATATAATTATTTTATTATGAATTAGTTTGTTATTTTATTGTGTTATTAATATATGTTATTAAATATGTGATATTTTATAGGCCCCGTAAACAGCACAATCTGACAGGATTATCGCAGTAGATAGAAGTAAATAACTTTTTTGTGGAAATTGATTTTATTAATTGTAGCAATAACCCTAGTATGAGATTGTACATTTTATGTTTACGATTAATGTTGTCGCGTGTGCTTGTTTCGGTTGAGTTATTTTGTTTTATTATGCTTTCTCCAAAGTTAAACTTGTGTCACGTTTGAACACTACAAAAATAGGTTCATCATAACACGTAAGCAGGTCAAACTTGTCACAGAAAAGAAATTACGGAAAAGGTAGAATATATATATATAGACAAACGGTGAATTGCGATGAAATTCAAAATAAATACGACGCTTAAAGTACTCAGACTTTAAAACACGTAGTGTTTGATTTTCCTGGTTCTATCTTGCCATAATATTAGGTCGTTATAGACTTAAAAATATTTATATTCTTTTATTAATTGGGTTTTCGTATTTTTTCATTAGTTCTTCAAAGCTTCGTGGAATAATTAATTAAATATCCATCAAGGCAGAGTGGAAAGGCACACCTAGTTATTGAGTTTGAACATAGCAATGGAGTCAGCGCTACAAATGGCAATGAAGTAATCGTCGGCTTCCCCCAGGGAGGCTAGCCGCGCCCGTTGACGTGCAGTTATTCTAATGCTCTCAATTCTCAAGAAGGTTGTTTTATGTCACTATTTTAATGTATATCGACTAAAGGTGTGCCCTGTTTGTCAGGTATTTTCACATTCTCAGTTCTATGGGTAATTTCTATCGTAAAAGACAAAAAATGCTGTTTCCAAAAACGAAATCGTTAAAATCATTTTTACTTGTCATATTGTTAGATATTAAATTGCCAATGCCAGTTTGGTAATAAACAAAAATATTTTGTTCAGTTCCGGGTCGTATTTAGGGATCTGACACTGGTTGGTACGAGTCGCCCTACACCTCCTCTATCAATATCTCCGTTAAACTTTCGTTATAAGCAGATAAGTTTACCCAAAAATGTTATAGATAGGCACATTTACATTTTGAAAACAAGCGTGGTGTTTATTTGCATAGGCACCCCAACGAATTAATCCCTAATTTATTTTTATCAGTGACACTGATAAGAATATATCAGTGTTACACTGTTACTGATATGTATTACATTTAGGTAATATATTTGGTAATAGACCAACGCTGCCAAAGCGAGATTAATTTATTTTAGGGTTGATTAAAGTGCGTATGTTTAAAACTAAATGACTACGATACCTGCAATACTGATATAATAATATAAAAATATTTATATCAGAGATCAAAAATGCCATTAGTTGTATAAGTATTATACATATTATACAAGACGCGTAATACCAATTGACCAATTTAGCGTTATGCATATAGACAATATGATAAATAGGTATACATTCTGTCAAAAAAAGTATCGGCATAATTTAATTCAAATTCCAAATTCAATTCAAATAAATCTTTTTTGTGTTTAAGTTGGCACAACTTTTTCCTATATTGGCGCGAAGTTTGAACAATATCTGTCATTTAGTTTGTTTTCAGTACTCGATTTTGTAAGCTCATCTCAAGAGTGTTTTACGATTTTCATAATTGATAAAAACATCGAACAAAGAGTTTGTCTCAAATTTTGCATTGCAAATGGAATTTCATGTTTAGAGTCGCGTCGAAAATGTTACAGCAAGCATACGGTGAATCAACTTTATCAAAAACTCGTGCATATGAGTGGTACAGTGCATTCAAAAGCGGTCGTGATTTGTTGGAAGATTTGCCTCACTCTGGTCAGCCATCAACGTCCTCAACTGAAGCTAACATCGCTAAAGTGAAGGAAATTGTGACTGAAAATCCTCATTCAAGTTCGAGAGTGATAGCCGCTGCACGTCTTCTGTGTCTCACGAATCGATTCGTACCATTTTAAACGATCGCTTGGGCATGAAACACGTTGCCGCTCGACTAGTCACGAAAGATCTAAGTTTTCTTCAAAAACTCAATCGTGTAAAAGTCGCTGAAGACATGCTAGAACGAGTTAATTCCGACCGCAGGTACATTCGTAAAACGCATTGTTACTGGTGACGAGACATGGGGTTACGAGTTTGACATGCAAATTAGTCAACAAGCTTTGGAATTGGTTCCAACCAAACCGAAACCGAAAAAACGATCAAAAGTCAAGCTCATGTTCACTGTTTTCGTTGACTAGCGAGGTGTTGTGAACTCGGAATTCTTGCCAGAAGGGCAGACCGTTAATAAAGATTATTATTTGAGCGGTATGCGCGGCATTTGAGAGAGCAAATTCATCGAAAAAGGCCAAATTTGTGAATAGAAAATTCTTGGATATTACCACCACGACAACGCGCCGTCGCATTGTGCCATGATTGTGAAGGAATTTTTGACCAAAAACTCAACAAATACCATCGAACAACCACCGTATTCACTAGATATGGCTCCGGCCGACTTTTTTCTCTTTCCAAAACTCAAATTGCGGCGAAGGCGATACAATGAACTTGGAAGAATAGTTAACATTTTGTGTTTTATTGACCTTTCCTGATACTTTCTTGACAAAGTAGTATACGCAAATGTGAATAAAAGATCATTGTAAAAGAATAGGTATATGTCACATGTAATTTGATTCTCTGCGCAAGGCCTTGTTTCTTGAAAGCTACCTACTTTATATTATACAATGTATGCTCCTAGGCTGCCTCTTTGCTCTATACATTTTCAATATAAAGTATTTATAATACAAGTTAATATACCTACATACCTATGTGTTTGTAATTTAATGCAATTTCAAACTTAAATAAATTTCTTAAAAATGTTCTGATAGTTTATTTTCTACCATAACATAGGTACTCGTGATACTTTAAAAAAACTGGAAGAGTTGATACACACGTTAACCAGCTTACTTCGGTCTCATAAATATAGACTTCGCAACTGCATTATGTTTTTTATGGCCTTGCATTATGTTTTTTATGGCCGAAAATCCCAATCTGGGGTATTGGGATTTCAATAATAAATCAAGGCCAAGGATCACGTCTGTTGTATATATGTATAAATACAAAACACACTGCGTCACCAACTACATTCATACCCATCACCAGAGAATACATAATAGTATAGGTCTATCACAGAGATTTAATGAGAACCAACCGAGGGCGATGTAGATGTGTCCTTACTTTGGGGGAATCCTTAACTCCTTATGTTTCATACGTGTAATAGGTTTCATTAAAGAAATGCATCCTTCTCGGACTTACTTATACAGCTTTTTTTATTATTTTTCAAAAGGGGAACAATAGCTATTGGAAGTTTGTTTATGTGCATTGAATTGTTTTTATTTATTTTGCACCAGGAAGAAACACCATAAACTTAATATACTATACTAAGTTTATGAGAAACACAATCCATCACAAACAGTGTAACTCTTCATAACTTACTTACTTACTTACTTCTTAGTCCAAAGAGACCTCAATTGAAAGAGATCTCAAAGATAACACAAGATTACTTAGATTGAGATTCTGTCTTTTGGCTTCGTCAGCAAGATGTAGATGTGTAGATAGTCAATAAGATGGCTACGAAAAGAGAGAAATCTGCTGTAAAACAATTTCCTTCATTACATACAAACTAGGAAAAACGAGATTGCAGTCGGCCCAAAATGGGCAAAATGACATGCATTTACAATCTAGATGGGTTAGATAACCTTCGTTGTCTCATTTACACAATGCGCAGAGTGCGGTCATGTAATTGCCTATTATACTGGTTTTTCATGACCAAATGAAACTTTAAAAAGTCATGATCATGGCGAAGGTTGCGGTTGTGCTTGTGTTGCAATCGGAACTACGGTGGAAGTTTCGGGAAATGTTAAACATTTTGCCCTATGTGAGAGTAGAAGCGAATTTAAACCACATGAAAGAAAAGATGTAGAGTTTGTTCGTTTTTATTTTAAATTCTTGGAAGTTGTAACCATACATTACGCTGCAACCTATAGAAGCGGCAGCAATAATTATAATTATTGTAGTAGGTACGTCTATGCGCGTGAAACCGTGCGACACAGCAGCTATGAATGAGACTGAAAATATTGTAGGTGTAAAAGTGTTTGGCATAATCAACTAAAGTGCTATTTATGGTTTTTGAAAAAAAATCGTGATTAAAATTTACAAGTAGTCAAGATGCCAAAAATAAGTGAAATATTAGACATGATGATATGCTAAGGGAGAGAGAGTGAAAAGTAAAAGAAAGGCCGTTGTGTGGTCTATCAAAATAAAGAGGGCTGATATTATTTTTATTTATTAATTCACAAGCTGCGCTCGCGTTATTGCAGCATTGTCAATCAATTCACTATCCCTCGGGACCAGTAGGTACTTTTTTCTGGATGATAGGTGACCTTTTCGGTACATCTAGTGCATATATTCTTTTTTCTCAAATCTCAATGTTCGGATGATCGGTTGTTTAGTTTAGCGTAAAAAACAACCTTACATTTATAATATAACTTAGGATTAGGATTGTACCTATACACCTTTTAAATAAGTCCTTAATTAGTTATGTAAATAGTTAAAGGTATTTCTCGAGACATTACTTTATCAATACAAATATACGATAGCGATACGGTTAAAGTGATGTTAACATATTTCTAGAAATCAGTAATAATAAATTAATATTAGTCATTTTAGATGGAACAATAAAAAATAACTATAATCTTTATGAGAGTGATTTTGCGAAGTGATTGGTAATAATTTTATTATAACTATAAAACTAGGTACCTACCTACCTAACTACTTGGGGAAAGTGTTTATGGGTTTATGCAATATTTTGCGCTTTTGAAAGGAGAATTTAATAATAAAAACAATAAATAACAACAATACACAGACGGTTGATTGTGATAATATAGTAATAATACCTATAGAATGGGGATAAGGGTACTTAGATTTTTTTTTATGGTGTAGGGGGCAAACGAGCAGACGGGTCACCTGATGGTAAATGACTACCGTATACGCTTTGGCACCTGCAACTCAAGAGTCACGAGTGCGTTGCCGGCCTTTAAGGTGGGAGTAGGAGAAGGGGGCGAGGAGGGGAGAGAGGAAAGGGTTAGGGCCTCCGGTAACTTCACTCACTAGGCGAAAAGCAATGAGAGCATTAATTTCTCAACGCGAGTCTTTCGCAACGCAAGAACTAAAATTTTATTATACAATCGTTTTGTAAGAAGTATTCTGGAGTATTGTAGTGTAGTTTGGCGTCCGCATTATGCTGTTCATATACTAAGGATAGAACGAATACAAAAGAGATTTTTATAGCACTTATCTAACTCGAGTTTATCGGAAAAAAGAACAACCTCCTATAAAGACAGACTAAATAATTTCAAAATGGATTCCCTTGACACAAGAAGAACACATCTAGATTTAGTTTTCTTGTACAAGCTCATTCAGAATAAAATAAACTGTCCGCAGTTGCTATCAAAAATTAATTTTAGAGTGCCTTATAAATATCCTCGTGCACGCATTTACTCCTCTTTACCCACCACCCAGAAGAACAGTTTTTGGTTCTGCTTCCTCTGTCCCTAGGTTATGCAAGCTACTGAACCATTGTAGTGTTTCTGTAGACGTGTTTGAAGATTCTTTAACTCGCTTCCGTAAAGCTTTAAAAAATATTAACATTTTGTAATTTTTTTTTTTGTGAGTCACTTTTTTGTAAATTTGTTTTCTCTATTATTGTATCCATACTATAGGCATGCAGTGTTTGCTTGTAATAGAATGTAACTTTTGTACTAATAACTGTTATGCAATGATATAAATAATAATAATAATAACTGGAACCCTAACCACCGGTAGCTTGGTCCCTGTACTCGATACCGGTGGGACACTATTTTTTATATTTTTAAATGTATATTTTTTTATTTAGTAATGTATTTAAAAATGTAATTTATATGTTTTATAAATGTAAATAAAGAGAATAATAATAATAATAACTTCACACATCTCACACACGGCCGTCTAATCCCCAATTAGGCAGAGCCTGTACTATGGAAACCAGACTGCGGATAAACATACTTATATATTTCTAAATACATACATATTATAGATAAATTACACCCAGACACAGAACAAATGATCATGCTCATCACACAATTATTTGTCCTGGGTGGGAATCGAACCCACGACCTCTTGGTCACTGGTCAGGGTCACTAACCACTAGACCAACAGGCCAGTCATGTGGTTGTATTATTGTCACATTTGTTAGCAAACCAATGTAAATAAATAAGTAAATAAAATTATCTACTTCACTGAGGGTTTTCTGTAAAGGCCGTGGTGTCACTCCGGTCAAGCCACATACTTGCCGAAGCATGGCTCTCCCACGATTAGTAAGCAAGTAAGTAGTAATTAGATTAGTAAATACATGTTTTTACGTGGGAGAGCCATGCTTCGGCACGTATGGGACGGCTCGACTCCGCTCGATACCACGGCCTCACAGGAAACCGCCCGTGAAACAATGATTGCATTGCTTTTCGCCGCGTGAGTGAGGTTACCGGAGGCCCTAACCCTACCCTTTCCCCTATTCCCGTCCTTCCCCTCCCCCCCCCTCTCTACCCCCTATTCCCACCTTAAAGGGCGGCAACGCACTTGTGACTTTTGAGTTATGCCAGCCATGGGCGGCGGTAGTCATTTACCATCAGGTGACCCGTCTGCTCGTTTACCCCCTATACCATAAAAAAAAATGTATATTTATATACAGGAACGGCTAAACGAAAGAAAGTAGAAGTTTTCATTTGTACAAATATTTGCGCTGCGGTGTATCGTCGACTTATCGACGTTGCAGTCAATAGGCGATAAGTAGATAAATGTTTGGTATGATAAAGCTACTGGGTTATTGAATAGAGCAGCAAATGTGAAATAGGGTAAAAACTGTTTTTAATCATCTTAGCACATTTTTGGTGTTTTGTTTGTCCACTTAAATTCAACAAGCGTGCGTTTAATTTCCTTAAATCAGTAATCAAGAATATTTTTATGTTTTCTTTAAAAGAACAAAGCCATAGATAATAGGTAAGTAGGTACTTATTTCGTGAACTCCAATCCATATTTGAATCAAAAAGGATATTCAAGAATGTTGTCAAACAACTTCTAAAACGAGTTTCTCTCAGGGATATACTTACAACTGAAGTTATAAAACTGTGAAATGATGCTTCGATGATATTATATATAATGAAGGGCAATAAAATGAAATAAAAATTACTTGCATGACTGACACCTCACCGACCAACGTACGTAGGTATTCAAATAATCATCATTATTTCTTTAGGGAAAATTTGTCATAGATACGTTAAACGCGAGATCAGGAGATTAATTTAATCATAGGCATCATACATATTTGAACTATTTAGAAACAAATTTACGATAAATCATGTACAATTTTAGAAGAGATAATTTGTCCGGTGTAATGAATAAGGGCATGGCATGTACTTAGTTCTGAATGTAGGTAATTGTTTTAAACTGTAAAATAAGTAATAATCATTATAATTAGGGACCATCCACAAATTACGTCACACGAATTGCATGATTTTTACAACGCCCTCCCCCCCCCCTCCTTGGTGTGACATCACATATTTTGCAATTTTAGACCCAGAGCTGTTCTAAATTTTTTTTTTATGAACCGTGTAGTGGTGTGTAGTCTTTCCTTTACACGTAATGTTTTGTGTTTAATACATTAGATTTTGACATGTGACGTCACGAAGTTTATGACCCCCCACCCCTTTTCACACAATGTCACACTTCGTTGACCCCCTCCTCCACCGCATAACTTGTGACGTAATTTATGGAGGGCCCCTAAGCAGGTACCTAATTGAACTGTATTTTTGCATGTTAATTGTATTGAATTTATTGATTTTATTATTTTAAATACGTTTAAATTTTAGAATATTTGCGATTCAGTCGGTGAAACGTGCTGTACCTACTTAATTTCATAATGTAGAACAAAACAACACTATTGTAACCATGTAGAAACATAAAAGCAAATAAAGTTTATATGTATTATTATTATGAAAGCGTAATGCTGGTTTTTTGTTGACGGATACTTTTCTCACAATTAATTTTAAAGGACTATTAGTTATACCATTAGGAATGGCATGTACATACTCCGTCCGATTGTAAGCTGTTACCGCTGCATCTAAACTCTACCAGTGGTGTCAATGTTGAAGTGTAATAAAATATTTTTGTCTGAACGACAAAAGAACACTTCTCATCTACTTTCCATTAAGTCTATGCCGCTTATACGCCGCGAGGCAGACTCAATTATCTGGTACGTACCCACATACGCGTGTTTTTTGATACTCTCAGATAATAATGGCCGTGGCTCGTCTCAACCATAATTGCATCCCGGGAACTGAGGAGGTAAACGACGGGTTTACGCACCGTAAGGCCCCATGACTTGGTAATTTCTTCAAAAAAGTCCAAAGAACTTTTTGGAAGAGAGCGTCTCTTTCTATTCACGTTGGCCCGACAAGGATGGAGTACCAAGTTCAATATCCATTAACTTTTTTTATATTCAGCTATGCTCTGATTGTTACCACAGCTTGGTACAAGATGAAATATTTATTTTTTTATAGGGACCATCAGGCCTTTCTCTATTTGAAGTTATTATAATAGAATTGTAAGTATATCTTTGGTAGATTCAGGTTTTATACTCCCATATAGGTACGTTTTAAAAATGAAAAAGTAAGTAGATAGTTGAGTAAGGACAAATATACTTATACCTAGCACTAGTACTACACTTATACCTAGCATCAAGGACTTCGAAATGCGTTAGCAGAACTGTAGTAAAGACACTTCGATAACCCAGCTAAATGCCCATGTTAACTTTTGTTCTCTCTCAATAAGAATAACCAACAGTTTCCATTTTTTTTTTATTTTCCCATTCGGCCCGCAAAAGTGAATCCCATATTCAAAATTCATTTATTTATGTTGCACATCTGTGTTTGGGTCACCGGAATTTTATTGATAAGTGTACCAAATTTTAACTTAATCGGTCCAGTAGATTCAGAGCAAATTGGCTGTAACAGACGGACACACAGACGCACGAGTGATCCTATAAGGGTTTTGTTTTTTCATTTAGGCGTACGGAGCCCTAATAATAAAAGTATGAATACATACATTGCATACATTCTTTTTTTTAAAGCAATTTAATAACGGTTTTAACGTAACTCTCTGAAATTTGTACCAAGAACATTATTAACCCTTATTTTGAAAAGTTAAATGGCATGAAATATTCATGCTTACATCTAAGTAGCCATTTGTGAGTCAAAGTACACACACCATTGGACATAACAAATATGTGTAAAGCAAGTTATCACAAGACGTGGGCGTGTAAATAATTGTCTTCAGTATCTGTAACATTTTATCAATTCATGTTTGAACAGCTTAGAGTTAACCTTTTATATCCAAGGTATAAAAGTGTTTTATTTTATTAAAATACTATTAATAATAAAACAATGTAAATACGGTAAGGATTTCGTTATTATTATTGTTTCTCTATTTTAAGTGCTTTTATAACTTTAGAAATATATTTTTATTTTTTCGATTGTATTCGCGCTGAAGTCCTTTAAATGAATTGGAAAATAGAAAAAATAACTACCATAGATATTAATTACGAGAACCCGCGGTCTTTCATTTAGAATAGGCAAGTAAAAATTTATTGCTTCATCATTTATTTGCTTTTTTTATAACATACAATTTTATTGGTTTACGAAATTCGGTTGTTTTTTCACAGGTGTACGTCGGCGTTCAACTTGTCGGCGTGATTCATGTCTTGTTAATTTATTACATGTCTCAGTTTTTTTGTCCCGAATCTCTTGGTAAACTGGTTCATTTCCAATGTCAAGGTTTAAACACGAACTGTAGGAGTAACTGAACCGCGACGACGACGTCGACGCTGTTCGGATATTTCGAGTAGGTAAGTACATGAAACTAGAATTACATTTTAGATTTTATGACTTGGAATGTCGATTGTTGTCTACTGGTTCTAAAATATAAAATTGTTAAGGAACAATTTAAAAAATCTCAAATTAACATAGGATTAGTTATTTATTCTATAACTCTACATTACTTTACACGGTGTATAAATTTCTGTCACTTTCTACGAAGATATAAAATTGTGTCCACAGCCTTTTAAAGCCGAATGATTCTTATAGATAAGCTAAAATTCAAGGAATTGTTTAACGTAACATTTTCCTCACACCTGACCACGAAAGTAAGAAACCTCCTTTAAGGGCAGCACCTTTTCTGTCACGGAATAAGTGGTTTGAAGTCCTATTCGGTCGAAACATTGTGTAAAGGTATACTTAAGAATATGGAATAAGTTTTCTAATTCAGATGTCGTCCTCTATAAATCCGATGGCTTACCTTAAACACTTATACCTTTTTAATGATGTACTTTATGGCTCGAATACATAAGTCGTAAACACGTACTAAAATCAGTAGCCATAGGAGTGTTGTCAATTATTTTGATTATAATCGCTTCGACTCCGATTACGTCGATTTAATACTCGGGGGATTACAAAAAATGGCAAGCAGGTGCAAAAAAATGGAAAGGTTTTAGTCCTGAGGCAAACCAATATGCGAATACCGCAAGAGCATTCAACGGTAAGAGATAAGCTATATCAATGTCTAGCTGGTTTCGTTTTACATTCTGAACGAGTAGGTACCTAAATTTTGTCATTTGAGGCAAAAGGTTTTAACATTAGTTTATTTGACAACAATGTTCTGACTTGCTGTTGCGTGATAGCTGATTGCTTGATGGAGTTATTTTATTTTTCAATTATGAAAGATATTAGTAGGTATAATTATTTATGAATAAAGTAATTTATTCATGGTCGTATCTACGACTGTGATGAATAAAGGTTTCATAGATGTATATCTCAACGTTAATTGAAAATAAATTGCTCATTTAATTCATCATAATAAAAATTTGTGTTTCCTTATGTAAATCCATAATTATAATCATTTACTTTGGTACTTGTTTAAATTCTAAGTAACGCATACGCATTTTTTACTGTTTCATATACGACTAAATTGGCAGGCAATAGCCTATTAGACATTTGTCATATAAATAGCTTCTGTCACGTGTATCTCTATTAATTTAACTCTAGCGTCCCGATATACTCAGCTCTTATAAGCAGAATACAATACTAAGCAAGAGGCGCTGGTTAACAACTGTGGAGGTCCTGCTGTAGACCTTCAGTTTGAGCTTTAAGTTTATCCTTCCTCCTCACCAAAGACATTTAAGGTTATTTTTTCCAATCTTAAGGAAACGTATCTAATCACAGTAATGGCCTATTGTTATCTACAGTTAATTATGTTTTACATAAACATTTAAAGAATTTGTTTTCTCATAAAAACTTACAGTCCACTTACAATGAGATACCTACATAATACTTAACTAATTCTAAATAGTGAATTATATATCTAGCGTGTGAGAAAGTATTTTAACGGTTATACATCAATATTTCTAACATGTTTGCTTGTACATTTTTATGCTTAGTTTTATTTTAATTTATTAATTTAATTATACATACATCTATCAAAATTTTATCAACGTATTTCCTAAGTTTATGTACAGGAATGAACTAGAGGAATAGTAATCCAACTAAAATGTGTAGAGCTAATACAACTAACTAATAAAAGGTACTAAGTAGAACACAGCATGCAGCACTATGGCGTGGCAAAACGAAAATGGTAAGGTTAGACTAAAATAGGAACAGACTAAGCGCAAAAAGTTCAACTAACAAAGAATAAATGCGTTACAAATTAAATGATTAATGTTTATTAAAAAAATTGGTTTGATTATTCCGTAGTTGTAATTGTGACGAATAAAACAACACTTAAACATAAAATTATAACTTTTATATGCATTCACCTCTATTATATATTTGAGGTGGTATGGACCATGGACTCGTTTCCATATTTTGCTTTCCGCAAAAGGAAAAAGGTATGTCAACGTAAGTAGGCAAAAAGTCAGAGTACATTTTCTAAGAATATATACATACATATATAGTAACTTTATAGATAGATTTTAATATCTCAACAAATATCTCAATTTTAGGTCCTTACTATCAAGAAACGGAATTTAAACTAATGAACGAGACGATTACGATTATTTTATAAAAAGTTGGACCATATTCGTTTATGATCAAAATGATTGTCTGCGTGTTATTTGGTAGTTGCGTGCCGTCACTCATTATGTACATTTGATTTATCCTCATAAGAAAAATTAAACGTTGTTACGAAAAAAACATTCGCTAATTAAGATAAACAAATTCGAATTATATATTTTTTGCATATTTGTGATAAAATACTATCAGTTTATTTCAGTCCCAGAAAGGACTAGTTTTTAGCTCAGCTCTTTTAGTATAGCTAAGTACTCAGAACCTGGAAGACCGAGCTTTGCTCGGTAGCTTTATGTAAAATCGTATTTTTTTTGTAAAAGTGCGTTTTAATAGGAAATACAACTATGCAGTTGAACTTAAAATGCAAAACTGTATCTGTATACAAAATTTCATCAAAATCGTTAGAGCCGTTGCCGAGATACCCGAAATATAAATAAATACATACATACAAGAATTGTTCGTTTAAAGTAATAAGATACAAATAATATCTTTCAGTGACTTTTACAATTTATATCTATAGGTGTTGAGGCCTCGGAATTAAGACTGTTTCTTGAATGAGCCCAGCCTCTGTTTTATCACTTTTATTAGCTTTTCTCATACAAAAAAATAATAGTTTCTTCGATGAGCCGAGTTCTCGAAATAAGATAAGTCTGTTTTTCGTTCACCTACTGTTGTAGTATTTTTTTATCAGCTTAGCTTCTAGCTCCCGAGCCGAGGCGAGCTCTCGAAAACTGGTCATTTCAATAACTTGCATAGACCACCAGCTAAACTGGCCACATTGATTTGAACTGAACAAACCCTGACAATCTTATTCCTAGCGCAGGCAACTAAGCTTAGTTATAGGTTAACCAGGAATGTGACGGAAGGATCAATTATACTTTATCTTCCCCTGCACGGAATAAGGCATGATGTATCTTTAATGTTACATTTTATTTTCCCTGACAAAAGTTTATTTTGCGACTTCAAGGCCAGATGCTATTAATAAATAGGCGTTTAACAGTCTGTAATTTAAAATGTACTATGTAGGTATGGTTATGTATGCTTAAGCCGGATATCCGGTCCGCATTTCCCTATAATACTTTACCCGTACAGCGCCCACCCACCTTAGCTAATAGCTACCCGCATTGATTTGCACACCTAACGCTGTATTCTTATTTTAAATGACCTTAGGGCGACGAGTAAAGAAAAGCAAAGTATAGTCGCGCTTAGTATTTTAATTAAAACTTCATGTAAGAGCGTAAAATCAATCGGAACACCATTAGAATATTGTTATAGAAATGTGTGTTTGATCTTTATACAGGTATATATTACCTATATGCAGGTATTATATGTACAGCGTGCGCGGTTACGAAACTGCCAATAATCTTAAATTTGCATCCAAGCGAAATTAATCGTAGAACAATAAAATATACAACTCATTGTGTTTTCATTTTTTGGATACAAAGCTATAAATATTTGCAAAAATGCACAGGTATAAAGTGTTTCGGTAAGCAAATTAAATGTGTTTAGCTACTGAAGTGCTACAATATCTTTCGGCGAGGAGAAATAAAATGTGTTTAGCTACTGAAGTGCTACAAAGTCTCTCGGTGAGGACATGAAATGTGTTTAGCTACTGAAGTGCTACAAAGTTTTTTATTTTGGTTCATTTAATTAATATTATCTTGTTCCGGTAACAGTCAAGAACAACAGGTTTATACAAAATATTTCGAATATCTTCTTCTGCGGTCCCTTCCAATTTTGTAACAAATCAGTCAAACACAAACCATTCTTATTGTTAGGAACTTAGATTACTGCTTCTTCTATATATAAATATCCTCCTTGTAATCCTTGTATTGAGTTTTTAATATTTCAACACTATGCGTTTTATTGGTTAAATCAGCAGCATCCGCTGCGTCTAAAAAATTGTGTAGGTAGATAATAGGTATATGTATTACAAGCAACGTTTATAATAAGTGAAGTCTATTGCCCGCTAATGATGAACGCGGCGGCAAAGCGATTGATACCAGCTTGGTAATAAATATCGTAATCTTTACAGGCTGTAAGATAAACAGTATGAGATAATATTTGTATAGATAACAGCTGTCACCCGTACAGAACATACGGCTAGTTAAAAAAGCCGTCCTGATTGACGCTGTCCACAAAACCAAACATGCCTAACTCAATGTAGTTTGTAGATATGTGAGTATCTACTACTATTGTATTGAGATGTAAGATTAAAAGTATATTTTTAGATGTATTTTAGTCAAAATCAAAGAAGCTAATTCATCTTAGGCACAACTTAACACAGAAGTTAGACGTAAAGTAAGTCAGTCAGTAAAAGCTTCATTTACATTTAGTGACGGGTTCGTAATATAATAAATAGAGCAAACAAGATAAGTACCAGTGAATAAAAGCTCATCGTGACTGTTTGCAATATGTAATAATAATTGCAATACATACGTGGTTGACTGGAAGAAAATGTCTATGGCATTAAGTCCGCCTTTTGCAATGTATTTGCAGGAAGTATTAATAAATAAAAAAATAAATATACCTACCTACTTAAGTTAACAATACTATATAAAAGTAAGGTGCTACAACCGAAAGAGATCTTAGATGTCTTCACTACTTAGTAACGTATTTTTTTTTGATTTGGATGTTTATATATTTTTTTTATGTATGTTCGGGCATAACTCCGTCATATATATATATATATATATATATATATATATAGATTTGCAAATCCTTCTGTTGTTCGAAAGACGTTTATTCCGAAATGATTTAAATTTCGCAAAGATTTGATGATGAGTTTATTTCTCATCATGATTTAGGTGCATTGAAGTCGGTTATATACTTTTTTAAAGTTAATTATTATGTATTTAGTTCGTATATAATAGGCCATCTATAGTTTACCCTGCAAGTCGGTCATGATATAGCATTTTGACATTCTATTTGTAAAGACGGATGTATCGACATGGGACCCTGGCTTTTGTCATAGTTACAATAGCCGTAATGATACAATTGATCAATAATTATTGAAAAATAAAACTGTTGGTAGTAGGTACCTAATACGATTTTATACGAAAATTTTAAAGCCTTCTTCTAAATTCATTCATGACGCAAAGTTTTATTCTTAATTTATCCGTAATGATGATACATTTAACAAAGTTGATATAAAAATGTATATAAGCATTTAATTTGCTGGAACTTGCTTTGGCCTGGGATAAACTGATAATAAATCATTAAGTGAAGGTGATACCTACTTAATATATTGTTATGTACTTATATGTGACTACATATTTATAGTTTTAGAAAAAGTTTGTATTGAGTATAGGGCCTGAATGGAACCTTTAAAACATAAATAATAGGCTTAAAATGGTTGGTTACAGAGTAGGTACGTAAATCTTTTAAGAATCAGTAGCATGTAACGAAGCAGTGTATAAATAATTGTCATTATTATAATGAGAAGAGGCGACGAAGGCGTGATGCTCTTGAATGGAATATTCGCTACGGTGCTGTAGTAGCCGTTGACGTACGTATTCAGCCAGTTCGCACGCTCTTCGTCATAGCTGTCACATCACGAGTGCTAGTTCTAAGTAGTAGCTACGAAGCATGCCACGGTCATCGTCACTCACTAGAATCACTCATATGGACATCGTTCCAAACAGATGTTAAGTCTGGTTTAACGGTCTGTTTATTCATGTGACACTAAAATGTCAAGCTTGACTTTGGCTTATTCGTTGTTTAAAAAAGAGTTTTGTTGTTGACATATGAATGATAGCAGATTAGAACTGGAGGTACCTTAGAATTCTTGATAATCACAGTAAATCGTAGGTCCAGAATACAAAATAACGTTTAAAGGGCAGAGTTAGAGGTAGTTCAGGAGTTGAAATATCATACGTTAATATGTGATATGATTTAATTATTATTATTATTATATCGAAGTAAGGAGAGAGCTTAAAAATCATAATCATAAATCAGTATTTGTTGGAGGCTCTCGTGACAAACATCAATAATGGAAACACACTGTAATTAATTGCGCAAGGAGATATCTCCGGCTTTTTTGCAACCTCTTTCAATTCGTTCTAAAATTATTTCTAAGAATTCAAGCTAACCAATTTTATAAAGGGGAAAACCACTAATATGACGTTACGTTGAGTTGATTACAGCAAATTTCGTATCTTGGTGGCTGCCTAATAATATAAGAAAAAAAAACAAAGACTAACGAAAAAAGGAAAATTCCATTCAAGTTGCATTTGTTAGTTGCAGACATTTGAGTTTTTTGTATTCAAGAGAGTATCTTCATGGAATGTGGCATGTAATAAATTGTAATCCCGCTAACTTATCGGCCATATTGTGTGTGATCTACCTAATAAGGTATGGTAGAATATCACTTGAAGATCTCTTACGGCTGGATCTAGCATTCATGGGTCTTTAGATAAAAAAAATTATAAGCTTCAGGTTCCGCGAAAACTAGCAACAAATTATACCTACAGAGAAATAACTGATTGATTTTGGGAGATAAAAAAAACAACGAGGCGACTTTGCGGATGGACACTCGAGATTGTGGAAGCTTATGCAACGGCACGATACTAACATTATATTTCTCAGCAGGCATCGCCGCTCAGTTGATGCAAAACCGTAGAGGGTGAAACTTTTAGTTTACTGGGTAATTAAGAGGACCCTTCCAGCGGCAACCAAGCGAACAAAATTATAGGAGTTAAGTTACCGGTCCCTGTCATCCGTGAGGGCGTCCCTTCCTTATACGACAACATTCCTGCAGTTACTCGGGTGGAACTAACCAGCGGCAGTATGTCGGCTGAGCGTGATTTCTAATCTTCAAGGCTCTGGGGCAATATTATAAGCAATCATGCGCCTAAAGACCCTTTAGGAAGCAGTATTCCGGGGTGAGGTTATGTTAAACGAATAAAGAGAACGATGCCAAAGAGAATTGAGCCATAGGGTGCTATATCATCACCAGTAGAAAAATCTGCCATTTCATACTGCTACTGCTGTTGGGGAAAACAGCCCTAAGCACACTTGTATAAAATAGGCTCTCTTGTCTTAATTTTGGGTTACTTAGTTTCTTGTTAAGCATACAGTACCAGAAGTGTCTCGTGCAATCAATGGTTCTTGTTAAAGAACTTTTATACCTATAGATTCCAGTTTTAATAGACTTATTAATATTTTGTCCCCCTCCAGTTCGATCTTCGCTTGTTAAAAAGGCTCTCCATTACGCATACTAAGCAAAGTTTTTCGAAATATTTATGCTACGTGATCTAACCCATTATGTCAACTGGCGACCAGTCAGTGGCTTCCTGTTCTCAGGGCATGTCTAATCGTTTAGCGAGTTTTCGTCACAGTAGGTACCAACGTAGCACTTATATGATAACTGAATAGGTTTGCACTGTTTATTTTACTTACGATTTTCATGTCTCAATGTCAATGAATGCGGTTATTAGTTGACATAGTTTGTTAATGAAAAAAGTTATGACATCAAATACCTCTACCCTCCGTAATATCAAGTAGGCATGTCATCATCATAACGGTGATTTTTAGGGTTCCGTACCTTAAAAGGTAAAAAAGGAACCCTTAAAAGATCACTCTCTTGTCCGTCTGTCTGTCTGTCCTTGTGTCACCATCAAGTTTCTCAGGAACGGATGTTCTAGCAAGTTGAAATTTATATCAGATACTGAGGTCTATAATCTCTATTAGGTGTATAAAAATCAAATTGAGTCAACACGATAAAAAACTTAGATTTAGATTTTCGCGAATTGATTCCTGAGATGGACGTATCCAAGTTTGTTTGCTTACGGAACTCTCGGTGCGCGAGTCAGACTCGCACTTGTCCGGTTTTTATTTTATGTCAAATAACAAACAAATTTCACTAAATTTGTAAATACGTTCAAAAAAATTCTTCTGATCCATTTTGTGCAGGATTTTTCTGTTTGCTTATGACGATAGAGTGTTTACTACTAACGCGTAATTTTACTGGTGTATAGATTTTGAACATTATTTCTATTAATATTTTTTTAATTTTACAAACAACTTTACCCAGGAAAATCAATTTGGTTTACCTTAAGATATGAGTGTGCACTTATTTTAGCTATACCTAGTCAGGTAACTCACAATAGATTATTATGTAAAAAGTTTGCAAATTAATAAAAAAATACTGCAGTGCAAAAATAGCGGATTCCATGTAGGTAATTACTATTATATAGTAACGTAAGAATCGAGTAGCCAATGTTACATAATTATGTTAAACATCTTGTCCCGTTTGGACATGCTGTTTGAAGGCAATTCTTACATCTAACTTATCCTTTTACTTCGTATGAACCAAAACCACTCGGGTCTTTAAGTTGGACCGGCATTATGATTTAGGTGTCGTTAGTTTAAAATATCCTTGACTGTAAATCGTGATCAGTTGATTGACACTGACAATAATATATTTCATAAATTATCTTTTCAAATATAAAGCCTGAAGACTGTAAAGTATGTTACAACCACCATTCGATACCCATAGGTTTGTTTTCACGCATTACATATTTTATTCTTATTATATAGATATTTTGGTAGACATTGCCGTCTATAGCGCTACATACCCCTTGGACCTTGTGTTGCTAACTGACAATAATTTACTTATGGAGACAGTTCTTTTCAATTTCTTTAAACTACAAAGATGGAAAATGAACATACCTACGTCTTGCTTAAAACGTAAACAGTTAGACTAAAACAATCGGTTCATAGTTTTCTGAAAAATCTAATTCTAAAATCATTTATGAATTTCAATTGAGGTATAAATAATACTGTAAATAGATAAATTGAGACAGGCCGGGAGCAAGGTAAAAATTGGGCCAATGAGTCAACAAATAAGGGCAGAAAGTAAGCAAATAATCCGGCTGGTCTTATGGAAAGTGGGTACTTTATTGTAATATGTTTACAACACCAGAAAAATCACAGAAACTTTAACTTTCTTGTCTCTAAGTAAGGCTATTAAAACCACAATTTTTTTTTTAATTGAAACTATTGACGTGAATCTGCCAGTTTATACTTTTGGTATCTATGAGTTAATGCAGTTATGCAAGTGTTTTGTAAACAAAATAAACAATCGTCATAGTACCGCAGCGATTAGAACTCATATCTTATCTTATCCAATTTATCAATATTGTGAAAATGATGAAGTGTTCCGTGAAACTACTCTGATCTCGATGACCCTAATGAAAGTTCCGGAAAATATATTAACCTTTATATATTGCACGTCGTTTTGTTCATAAAATTAAATGGCAACAAATACCTAAATATCTTCAGTTTTTTATCGGCGTAGACTTATTATAAATATATTACCTGCTATTCTTTACAAGATTCCTAGAAATATCTTTGATACCCATAAACAAAATTGAAATTATTATATCTAAACGTATGTTGAGTATATTAAGCAAAAAACATTATACTTACCAACGCAGTTTAGACAACCAACTCCTGTGATAAATTCGCAGTTAAACTAAACTCGCGGTGTTCACGTACCTAGTCACTACACTTATCTGAATATATTGTAGCTAAGATTTTCGATAAGTGTTGTAATAAAACGTTTACGAAATAATACGTCCGCAACTTCAATTATATTTAGTTTGCCGCAACCGCCTGGCGCGCTTTTGTGATGTCGTTTGAATAAAATGTTTTGAACAGGCCGCCTAGGCGCGCCTCGGAGAAAGGGCGGCAAAGTTATTCCATGCTAGCGACATCTGTTTAATTTTAGATTCCGGTAGTTAACGCCATCTATTGGAGAGTTAAACTAAGAATAAATATGATTTGTACAAACGATTGTGTACTATACCTTTTTTTTTTATCGTGTGGAAACCCCCACGGGTCTACTATAATACCTACCTATATATTTTTTGTAGGATCATAGGATGTCTATAATAAAATTATCTCATAAAATAAATGAAAGGCAGAACGATAGTTTATCTATTTTATTTTCTTATTATTTAGATGGATTGTGTTGAACTTTTAATTCAATCATGTTCTTCAGGTCATATTTCATAAGATTACAAAAATGAATGACAATAATTGTTGTAAAAAAAGAGAAGTACATAATGTAAACATAAATAGATCTTTTAAAATAACACCAGATGAACTGATCTACTACATTATTGTGTATGTTTGTTACTGTTAAAATTAAATGTTGTACAAGTTGTAATATTCTTATTAGACGAATTACATAATAAAATATTATAGTGCTTATAATCTTAATGCTTTTATTTATAAAACAACACAGGCATCTGCAACAGCATTTCTAATGAATAATACAATTCAGTGATTATTTTAAATACGTACATAGGTGTACTTGGAAGGTTAATTTACCAACTGCCTAGAACCTATGTACCAAAATAGAGAAGTGTCGGAATTTCATCTTGGTTGGTTCCTACTTAGAATACACTAAGGCTAAGTTTATTCGTCGATATCACATCGTGTAGGCGTGGCTTTATCTGATTTACTAGGAGATTCTTTTGTTGCTGATTCTGAAATGAAATATAGTAATCTCTGATCAAAATTGTCATTAAAATAACAAACTTGGTAATGGTTTTACAATGGGGTCAACAACCGAGAAATAATATATTTTACGAGTATCATCGTTTAGCGTACTAAAGATGCTCTTACTATTTGTATCACGACTATTAAATTGTATACATTTTGAAGGTATGCGCATCCATAGGTGAGAATCGGTCTGCCAACTTTCATTGGTATAATAGAGTGCATGAGTGAGTAACGAACTAATGTGCGACCCGGTCGGAGCGCGGTAGCCCACTGAGTTAGTCCGACTGGTCGACGCCGCCATGTACTTATAGTTTCATACTTACAGTGCGGAGTGGGCCTGGCATGCCCTTAGTGAGGTTTTACTACGGGAAATCTTTTTAGACTCGTTATAGAAAAAGAGATATCTCACTTAACCATCATACGTCACTGTATAGTATAGGTTATTGAACATTAACAAAATAACACTATGATACTAACCGTCTCCGACTAGATTTTTAATAGCTGATGGATCTGAAGTGGGGATCTTTATACCTTGTTTCAGTACCATTGTGCCATCCTGAAATATAAATAATATTATTCCATTGTTTTTTTATTGTTTGTTTTTAAGTCGTTATTAAAATAAATAATGGTAATTTTATTTGTAATCTTTTGGGAGATCCTGGACAGTATTGCATTCTTTTCTGTTTGAAAAGATAATTGTGAAAAAATACCGTATTTCATACATACAGTAAATTTGTTTAACAGTAATCGTAAACATTTGAAATAAACAATAGAACAAATGATTCAATAATTCAAACGTAAATAAATGGCTTTTTAGCACTGAGACGACAACACTCTTCTACTGTTTTATTTTTTATTATAGGGCTTAATCTCAGGGAGAGCCATTGTTGGTTGGATTCTTCCAAGATCCGTATAATCAACTAAACGTGCCCGCAACAAAACAGTTTATCCATTATGCCCTCTGTTAATCTAAGAGCAGACCCAGTCCATGAATACCAAAGATCGACATTTGTAATCCTGGTTAAGGTCAGAAAGTACAGTTAAGTGAAGTAAACTGTCTGACCAGGTGTTGTTTTGTGTATTTAATAAACATTGATAGACTACCGAAAAATGCCTATATTGGTTTAGAAAGATGTAGAATAATTTTTAAAGTGACTTGTAGTAGCTGATAAAACTAGTATCTGTACTTGGATTATTATACTTATTCTGACGCAGCAATACGTGTTAGGTTGTTTATGAGATGCTGTTATAATACTAACCTTCATTTCTACGAGTCCCTTCTTAGCCATGGCTTCCACTTCAGCTTTAGTCATAACGATTTTCTGTACTTTCACCACTTTCTTGCCAATCTGCATTTCGCAGACTTCGCCACCAGATATCGCTTATAAAAAAAATATTGTTAAAAATTAGATGTTTCGCACAATCATTTTTCAATCTTCAATAATAAGGTTTCGCTTTTACATACATTTTTTAAAAACATAAATTTGAAAAAAATGAAGCGGATACGAAGATATGGAATAAATATTTATTTGCTACGTGAGAAGTTTTAAATAAATAAATACTATTTTTATTTAACAATCGACTCTTCAGCCTTGTTCTGGTGCAGTCTATGCATTTTAATTAATCAACGTCAACCAAATTGCCAGTTTAATGTTTAGGCAAGTCATTTCACCGAAACTAATTCAAAAGTGATTTTCACTTACGTCTTGCGTTAATCGGTAAAGGCAGCGGTTTTATCCCAGGAGGCAGCGCTTTAATTGGTATCTGTAAACAAATACAAGGCAGTATTTATTAGGCTGTAAAATTTTAGAAATGGGGCCTTGACATACATCCATATTTCTCATCTCATCTCAACTTTAGCACGCGCTTTAGTTTCTCTGTTTATTTGTCGTAAATTGGACTTAAAAGCTCGAACTTCGAAATAATATAAACTAACCTTTTTCAGAGTCTGTCCTGTAGGCGACACCAACACTCCAGTGGCAGATTTCACTTCGGAGGCTGATTTACTATCCTTATCCTGTAACACACCATCACGTAACATAAAATACTTATTTGAAAATATATCATTGTGTTTCTTTAATTCTGTGTAAACTTTCATTGTTATTTGCTTTTATTTGTGTTGGTAAAGCTTAAGGAAGTGATTACTTTATTCCATTCATAAAGTTATTATACATTTACTGAACTTACACTATCTGCGGCTGCAGCCTTTTCATTAACTTTCCCAGCTGGCGCCGCGTCTTCTTTAGGTTTAATTTCATTATCACTTTCTTTATCGGCTTC